>JBBPDA010117610.1:0-27877 GCA_037974385.1 Arnoldichthys spilopterus | reverse complement strand
TAATGTTTATCAGTACATTACAGAAAATAATGAACTTTATCACAATATGCTAATTTTTTTAGAAGGACCTGTATATACTTATAACTCACTATTGTGTTGGATTTGTTCTTATTTCAGAGAACTGAAATTCGAAAGAGGTGCCAATACTTCTATGGAGCAGGATCTCTGTTGCATCAGCAAGATAAGAAAGAACCACAGACTGGATGTCTTGGATGTGTCTGACAAGAAGACTCCTGAGGCAACACACATGACACACAAGAAAACACACACAAATTCTAATTTGTGAAGTAAAAAATGTAATGATGATCATTTAAAGTCTGGAAGTTTGGATGTATGGTTTACAACATGATTGATGGCGCATCAGAGATGAAGGAAGCACTGTTGTTTCAAATGAATGCGCTATAAAAAGTTCCTCTAGCTGCCGCCATGTACTCTAGTCTTAAAGAAGCCAACAAAATGAAAAGAATAATAATGAAAAAGAAATAGCATTTTCTTTTAACAAACATATGTATCAACACAAAACATTAATAAGTAAATTCTTGTCTCCATGTTAAAATGAACAGAAAATATTTTTTGTTAATAACCTGCCAGTCTTTTAATTAAATATTATGTTTATGATTCAATTATGGTTTGCCCTCCCCGTTGCCTTGTGTGCAAAATGTAACAAACGTTTTTCTTCATAATGAGATCATGAGAACATCAAACATCATGTATCAATAGATAAGGGAGCAGGTCCAGCATAAAGGGATTAATATAGTGTAGCAATGCTCCACAACCCAACTCCTGATTTCTCACAAAATCCAATAGTATTCTAAATGCTTTTACAGTGACAGATGGCAAAAAACAAACTAATCTGCAGCTAAATGTATTACAGTTTGTTTTAACCAATGTTTTGCAAATTACTGAAAACTAATAAGTTACTAGTTACTGCTTTCAAGACTGAAACTTTTGCATGTAAAAGAAATTAATTACTAGGAAAACTAATTTTTGCTTTACTGCACAAGCCAAACTAAAAATAAGACAAAAAAACTAAAACAGGACTACCAAAGCTGCCTGCCTCACATGACCATGGGCCACTGCACTGAATGCAATGTGACAGACATGAGGAACACTACCCCACTTTTAGGTGAAGCTGAAACGAATGGTTAATTCAACAACCGTGCGGTCACAATGGCAGAGTTTACAAATAAACTTGGTCAAAGACAAGATTTCCCTCATCAGCAACACTGATGAACCTCAAGATAAAGTTGTCAGAAAGCTGTGTAAGCCACAGTCTCTACAGTTATTTGGACGGATTGACCTTGTGTATTTCTTTCGAAGAAATGATCAAACATTAAAACAGCTTTATTTAAAAAAGAGAAAAAAACCCTAAGCACATAAACATCAGAAAAAAAATTGGAACTCCTAAACAAAATCTTAAGACCAGAGGAAAAATTATTGCATTTTGAGCTGGTGGACCATAACCAGGTTGTAAGTGTAACTGGAGCAAGAGACAAAAAATAGAGAGTAGGGAAATTATTGAAAACTGCATTTAAACTCAAACGTATATATATCAAAAAATATATCATACAAATTGATTACTAATTGTTAATGAGATGGTTATTTGTTAAAAACCCTAAAACACTGTTTCAAACCCTTAACGGTACACACTGACATCTGGTGTGAAGTCAGCTAATCCCACCTCTGGCACTGTAACATTCTCTGTTAGCAGTGGAAGACATATTATGGTGGCATGCTGTCTTTGTAAACATCTCCAGGGAATTATTTTGACTGTTCGGTTTATGTTTGAGGGTTAATATTGGAATGCGTGTGTACACGTAGCTTTGTTGGTTTTGTTTTTTTTTATTGCAAAACCCCTTGAAAACAAGACTTTGGTCTCAGTCGGGTCTCGGCCCTGGTCAAATATTTTCCACATAAAATTCAATAAATAAGACCACTGACCGTGCAGTGAATTCTAGCAGTCAGTGTTACTTGTGGAAAACAATCCAAAGTGCATGAAAACCTTTTCAGTCCTGATGTGTGTTTTAATGATACTTCTCACATTTTTTCTTAACATGATGCTGTGTCCACAGCCGCAACAAGGCATTATCACTATGAAATTATATTTAATATGTGTGAAACAAGTTTGTAACCATTGAATCAACACTGTATTTGGCTCCAAAATTATGGCCTATTATTCCTGGCCTCAGCAAACTTTGTAAGATGGAAGACAAAGTATTTTATTAGTATCTATTTTCTGATTTTCTATGCTATCTGATATTTGGGGCAAAAGTGAAAATTCTTAAACATTAATCATATTGAAGGTATCTAAATTTTTTTTTTTTACATACATAGAGTATGAAGCATTCATTTTAAAGCCAATGTAGATTGCTAATTGTTGCAGTTTTGCAGGTGGAATTTTTTGGAATCTCTGCTCACCCATGGTTGCAATTGTCTGATTCTACTTTTCATTATGCACCTTACATTTTCAATAGAAAACATATCTGTACTAATGACAGGTCAGTCAAGCACACACACTCTGTGTCAATGAAGCCACACTATTGTAGTACTTGCAGAATGAGGCCTGGCATTGTCTTGCTGAAATAATCACAGACTTCTCAGAAAAAGAAATTGCCTTGTTGGGAGCATATGTGTCTCTTAAATACTAATATACAACTTTGCATCAATTGTACTTTCTCTCACATGCAAGTGCCCCATGCTATGGGCTACGATACATCCCGATTTCATGACTTTTGTTGGCTTTTGCACCTTTTGCTGAAAACAGTATTGATGGTCAATTTTGTCTTTGGCACAAAAAAGTCGACCTGTGTTATTCCTGAAAAAAACCTGAAATATGGATTAATCTGATCACAGAACACATTGCCACTGTCTTTTTGTCCATCTGACATGAGCTTTGGCCCAGAGAGTTTCTGTCTACAAGAAGACACAAAGTATTTTTGCTTGTTTAAGCCTTTGGTGGATGCTCCTTTTATACTAACTTATGGCAGCCTAACCTGTTATAAGTTCACCAGCTTATTGTGATATTTAAAAAAATTTATGCAATGTTCGAATATTCTATAAACTTTTCACTCTTGCCCTCTGTACCTAGTTGAAGACATTGTTTTACCTGTAGGAAAATAATGTCCTGTAATGTTTCTCTACTTCATGTGTGTTCCAGTCTCTAAAACATTGAGGCTATTGAAGTAAGGAAATAAATGTCTAAAGACATGTGAAGATTTAAATCTTTTGTATTTTACTACAGGTCATTAATGAAAGCTATTTTCTTTACTATTATGGTGTACTAAAAAAAGCTGATAACTTTTAATAGTTTACATTTATTCTAAACTATTATTATTATTATTATTATTATTATTATTATTATTAACAATTTATTCTAAATTATTATTATTAAAAACAATAATAATTTATAAGTAATCAAATTTGGTCTTATGAGCATTGTCTTGCAAATTTACAAAGAACAACAATGTTCTATTAACTCTTATATAACTTCTTACATTTACATTTACAGCATTTAGCAGATGCTTTTATCCAGAGCGACGAACAACAGTGCTTTAAAGTCCATGTCTGTTCTTCTATCTGTAATGCTAAACCCATCAACAGCTGTCATTCTACTAACTACTAGCTAAGTTACACACCATAACAAACCCTCACAAACCTGTAAAGCCAAATGACAAAGTATATAAAAGTAAAAATTAAACAATAAATAGACAATAGCAATACATATGAGGCTAGTTAGTTTTCTAGATGCTCCTTGAAGGTACGTTTTAAATCGTCATTTGAAGACAGCAAGGGACTCAGTAGTTCTGATGACAAGAGGAAGTTCATTTCACCACTGGGGAGCCAGGACTGGAAAGAGTCTTGATGTGTGTCTCCCTCTTCTTTTGAGCTTTGGAGGCTCAAGGCGAGCAGTGGTCGATGCTCAGAGATGATGGGAAGTGACGTGTTGCTTGATCATAGCTGAAAGGTAAGGATGCGCAGCTCAATTCTTGGCTTTAAAAGCAAGTGTCAGTGTTTTGAACCTGATGCGAGCAGCCATAGGGAGCCAGTGCAGGTTCCGAAGGAGGGATGTGGTATGAAAGAATTCTGGAATGTTGTAGATGAGTTTCGCAGCTGCATTCTGGATTAGTTGAAGTGGTCTAGTAAAAGACCAGCTGAAAGTAGTCCAGCTTTGAGATAATCAGACTGGAAAAGCATTGATAGTGAGAAAGGGGCAGATCCTCATGATGTTGAACAGAAGGCATCTGCAGGTCCTGGAAAGGATAGCAATGTGTGGAGAGAATGACAGTTCCTCATCGAGAGTTACACCAAGATTCTTTGCTGTCTTTGACAGGGGGATAACGGAGTTTTCGAAAGAAATGGCGAGGTTGTACCTTGGTGACAACCTACCAGTCTATTGTGCTCTCTGAGCCATTTGGCAGCAAATAAATACTGGGCTCCAGTCAGGACTGGACTGGGACAAAATACTGGCCCGGGCATTTTGAGCTGAGATCGCCCCACCAGGTATTGCTGGAAAGACAATGAAGCCCATTATTCTATACAGAAGCTACTTACTTAGTGTAAACCCAAAGGCTGCTTGGTCTAGTTCATTAGACATTAGGCAAATATTTTTAATACAAACAAACATAAATCAGGGGAAAAAAGAGAATTTGACAAATGTGATTTAATAAATCTGTATTATTTTCAAGTACAAGTGGCCCCATACTCATGTTATAGCATAGTTAAAACCTCAAGGCCCACATTTTCCCTGAAAAATTCGCCAATGCCCACAAGAATATTTTATTATTTATTATTATTTTTAATTGAATGGAAACTACCCACATAAAAAATACAGGTAAGTAATGTTCACAAGGGTTTGCTGTTAAGATTTAGTTAAAAAAAAGAAGAAGAAGATTATTATTATGCCCATAGGTGTGAATGTGTGTATGAATGGTTGTCTGTCTGTGTGTTGCCCTGCGATAGGTTGGCCTCCTGTCCTGGGTGTACCCCGCCTTAGGCCCGCAGTCAGCTGGGATTGGCTCCAGCTTCCCCGTGACCCAGAAACGGAAGAAGCGGTTGGAAAATGGATGGATGGATGGACAAATACATTTATGTAGTTACTCTTAGCTCCATGCCACTTTATGTTAATCAGCACCATCATCTCAAGATTCAAGATTCAAGACGTATCTCCACCTAGCAATGTTCCAGAATGTTGCGGGGGGTTCTTTTAAAAAATTGGTGAAAATGCACCAATCACAGCATAAAGTGTGTTTCTGAGCTGAACTTACTAAATTACTAAATTAATAAGATTAAATTATTAAAGCACTAATATCACAAGCAGTACAGTGAAAATGCCCAGCAGTAGAGAAACGCTGTCACTTACATGATGATCTATAATAAAATCTGGCTACTTTTAACAATTGACTGTTAACACAGCGAAAATAAACTACACAGCAAAAATAAACTACACCCAAACTTGATTTATATCAGTCTTCGTTCAGACTGCAGTTCATCACTTCTTACCTGAAGTTCAGATTCCCCTCCACTCACACTAGCTGCTTATTTGAACAAATTTGGCAGTATGTGCCTGAAGGGCTTGTTTTCTTTTTATTAGTTTTTTTTTCATGCCTCCTTCCTGTTTCTTGACAAACTCCATTTGAATAGCATAAGATTGATGAGGCCCAAGAGGGAGGGGGGCCTCGGCACTGGGCTATAATTTGTCCAGCCTATAATCAATCATGTCTAATGGGCCAATCTACCAGTTTTGTGTTCCAATAGCTAACTAACATCCATCATTAGTTTAAAAAAAAGACCTGGCCGGCCCAAAATTACCATCGGCCCACTGGCAAATGTTCGGTATGCCCAATGGCCAGTCCAGCACTGGCTCCAGTACAGCCCGTTGTAGTCCAAATACTATTTTTAAATATATTTAAGACATAGTGGCTCTCCAATAGAGCCCCAATAAATCATTTTTTTAAAGTTTTTTTGGATCGAGCTCACCTACATGAATTTCAAAACAAAAGCATGGCAGAATTCCTACCCACAGTCGGAAGGTCATCCAAGGACTTGATAGGCCTTAACCTACTTAGCATTCCACCCAAACCAGTCTATGGCACTCTCTGAGCAATTTGGCAGCCAATGAATGCTGGGCTCCAGTATAGCCTTTTGTAACCTAATTGTAATTTTAAAATATATTTAAGACAGAAGCTCCAATACCTGCCCATTAAATTCTTTTTTAAGCAATTTTCTTCATTGTTTAAGGCAAACCTAGCCTGGTCCAACCTAATGCTAACCCTAAGGCTAACCATAAGGCTAACACTAACTTTAACTATAATTATTATTTTTACATGTATTCAACACAAAGTTGATCTCCAATATAGCCCTGTTAAATCTTTTTTTTGTTGGTTCAGGATAACTTACATGAATGTAAAAAATAAATAAAAAACGATTACAGAATTCTTTTTTACCCATGGAAGGGCTAGGTTGTCTCCCAATGAAGGACTTGCCAAGCTTAAACCTGCTTTGCATCTAAGGCTAGTCAGTTTACAGTGCTGTTTGAGCCATCTGGCAGCCAATGAAAGCTGCTCTCTAGTACATCTTGATGTCATCTAAAAATTATTTTTAAAATATATTTAAGACATAATGGCTCTTCAGTATATCCCAATTTAACCTTTTATTAAAGGTTTTTCCTTTCTTGGTTTTGACATGAATGTCAAATTTAAAAAATGGCAGAATTGCTATTCACACTTGGAAGGTCTAGGTGGTCTCCCATCCAAGGACATGCCTGGCCTAAAACTCTTTACAACCCAACCAGTCTATGGCACTCTAACCCTAACCCTTACCCCTAAACCTAATCACTTAACCTAAACCCCTAACTCTCACCCCTAAACCTAACCCCTAATTCTAGCCCTAAAACTAACCACTTTCCCTAACCCCTAACCCTCACCCCTAAACCAAACCCCTAACCCCTAATCCTAACCCCAATCCTAACCCTAAACCTAAACCTAACCACTTTCCCTAACCCTATCCCCTAAGCCTAAACCTAACCCTAACCTCCTACTCTAACCCCTACACCTAACCCTAACCTAACCTTAAGCCTAATCATAACCCTAATCCTTAACCTTTAAACCTTAACCCCTAAGCCTAACCCTTAAACCTAACCCCTTAAAACCCTAATCCTAACCCCTAACCCTAGCCCCTAATCCTAAATCCTGACCCTAACTGCCAACTCTAACCCCTAAACCCAACCAGCCCATGTCTTATGTTTTCCTATTTATTTTATTCCTTTCCTTTTTTATTTCATTTTATTTTTCAGAAATTCCCTTTATAATGTTCTAAATTTAAATAAAAAAACAGCTTTACTCTGATTGGCCTACTAAAAGATTCAAAAACTAATATGAATTCCAAAACCACACCTCTGCCTAATTGCTGCTCCATTATGAAGCAACAATTTTTTAACCAAAACACTGCAGCTCTCAGATTGGATCATTTATAAAAAAGGTGGTGAAGTCAAATCCCCTCCCCTATAAAAGAGGCGCCAGAGCAAGGAAAGCTTGCCAAACTTTTCTAGCTCTTGAGAGAGAAAGTCTGCCTTCTCTGGTGCTCCTAAGCCTTTATCTTAAAAAATAATTTTCAGCTTTTCTTCCTATCTCCTTCTACTTGACATTTAAAAAAAATTATTTTCAAAAAGAACTTTTATCCTTTTCTTTTCAAAACTATTCTGATTTTGTTGAAAAAGGTTTTTTAAAGTATTTCTTATTTCTTCTTTTCAAAGCTCAGTGAGCCTTTACTAAGTTTATTTCACTCTTGTTAGAATAAGCCTGTCTGAAAAAAGTTCCAAGAGAACCAAAAAATTGCAATGGCTTGTTCACCTCTTTTTCTCCAAAAAAAAACTTTTTAAAAAAGAATTTTCTTTTGAAAAATACCACTTCAACTGATCAAATTATACACATACTTACATTCAGAACTATAACTAATTCATTTAATTGACACAATATATCAGATACTTATCTCAGTACTTACCTGTTCATAATTTCCTAAACATAAAATAATATATTTTACATTTCACTTACCTACAACTAATTACCTCTTCAGCTATAATCATATAATTTCATTTACACAAATACTTACCTGCTTAAAAATCAAAATGGCTTTTGCAAATACTTATGAGTGGACAGTGGTCTCGCTCAGATGCAGATGCACCAACCAATATATGGAACGCCCTCATCCCCCAAAAATTAAGCATAGGAATTACCATTACCATGCAAACCAAGCTCTTTCCTTTGCAGACGTACTTAAATTTGGTGGCCACAAGAGGGCACTGTCCACCTATAATAATTGGTCACACCAGTGTTCCGCTAGACCACAATTTCTTGAACCTTGGCCCGGACGAGGACCCAATACACAAACCATTAGGTCTACAAATGGACCTAGAACAAGGGGCCTAAACTTGGAAGCGTCTAAAAATCAGCCAAATAAAACTGTAAGACAACACCTCAGTAACCCAGTGATCCTGAACAAATTTCCACAACCTGAACCATGTTAAAAATAATTAAATTGGTTCACCACAGGAATAATGTAGTACAGGAACAACCACCAGAACTTCCCAGACTGGAGAAACACCTAACAGAGGTGACTGAACCTGCACTGCCCAATCCCACTATGCAGACACTCATCCAGGGCAATGCAAAGAACTGGGCTTGCACTACAATGCTCATGCTCAGAAACAATTATGAGGAGCCATTAAAATCAGAAACAGCCAAACTCCAGCAAAACTCTGCTGAGGACTGGGAAAAGTGCTATAGTACAGCCATCCTGTGGGCAAAAAGAGCTATAGGTGTGATAAATCAAGCAGGCTTGGATGCAAGGTGGATTTTTTTAAATAAAAAAAACACATCCAGAAAATGAAATGGCAAACAACAGTGATGATAATCTGAATAGGTCATCAGTTGTGGCTCCCTCTCCTCTAAGCAGCCCTCCCAAAGAACAAAGGGCTCCATGCATGACACCCAGAAGGCAAAAGCCCAATCCATGTGTGTATGAGGAAGAGGACCTTATCGTTCTGGAAGACCAAGAGGAGTCTGGAAACCATAGCCCGGTCATCCCACTCATCCCCCTTAAGAAACGCTTCAGCCCAAGTAAAGTGTCCAGTCTCAGGTCTTTGGGTTTGCAGTGTCAAACACACGAGAACAGGCTCATCTGCCATATCAACACCTCCAGAAAAATTGTAGACTGGAGTCTGCAGGTTTGGAAGATTCAGAAGAAGATTCTGCTCTTAGGACATTCTAACCTGTCCAGAATTCCACCTTACATGCAGACAGACCTGCAGGTAGAAAGTTATCCATGGTCTTCCAAGCTTTGAGACAGAGGGGATATAGCAAAAAGTTTTTAAGATATATTAAATCAGAAACCTTAACACAGTTAAAAATGGGAAATAAAACAAAAAAACAATCTGAAGCCACCTCTTGGGGAACTAAGAAAGTGGTGGAGCTGAAACTGGCCCCGCCCAGATCCCCTGATGATGGACCGGCAAGAACAATACATCCGGAAAATAAACCCTATCGACATATTAATACAGATAGAAAGCTGCAAGGCCAATTCTCATCATAAACCAGTAGTATTTATAGGAGATTCCAATTTGAGCCATATCCTGCAAATTACGGGAGATTTGATCCAGGTGGATAGTTATCCGGGGGCAAATTTTAGACATATGGAATACATTTTAAATAAATCAGCACCCAATCAAAGTACTAAAAAATTAGTTTTAGCTGTAGGTTTGAATAACAAATCACAACAAGCACACAAAACTGCAATTAAGCAACTACAAGGTATGTGGAGAGCAGCCAGGATAGCATTTCCAAATGCAACAATATACATGCCTATAATTCTATTTTCAGATTGCATACCAATACCGGAGCAACAAAATCTAAAAATCATTAATCAACACATCGAAAAACACGGGAACCCTTTATGGGAAATTAACAAGCTTTTATTTAAAGTAGAAAAGGACAGAATACACTGGACAACACAAACAGCCAAATGCCTGTTTGACTCCTGGTGTGATCAGTTAAACTTTTAAGACAGGAGACCGTTTTACCACACTCCAATATTCTTAATCTGTCTAAAACTTTCATTTTAACAAACACAGAGAGAGGCCTTTTGGGGGAAGGGACTAACTTTCATCCCTACACCTAGAAGACTAGAACAGAGGGATCTCATGAGGGATATACATGCTTTTAATAGAAAATTTAAAATTTTGGATCATTTTAATTACAAAACATATGATACGAATAGGAATTTTATGGGGAAATCAAACTGGGAACCCTCTACTTTCACATGCAATAAATATATTAGAGGCTTAGTCAAGAAAAATTATGAATCGACACATTTAAATAATACAAATGAGTGAGACAATTTAAGCAGATTGGAGTGGAAAGCTACCCAGACTCTACTCTCTTATCCAGATATATTGATCAAACCTGCAGACAAAGGGTCAGGGATTGTGATTTTAGACCAAGCACAGACTAAGACCTTAATACAGGAGATTTTAAATATTTTACAACAAAAAGGTTTTATTAATAGAACCCAAACTCCAAGCTGAACCCTTGCCCAATACCTAACCCTAACCCCAAACATACCCTAACCCTAACCCAGACCTAATCCTAACCCTAACCCTAAGCCTAACCTTAACCCCAGACCTAATCCTAACCCTAACCCCTAACCCTAACCCTAAACCTAACCTTAACCCCAGACCTAATCCTAACCCTAACCCTAAGCCTAACCATAACCCCATACCTTATCCTAATCATAACCCTTCCCCAACCCTAACTCTTGACCTAGAGGATTCTAGGGGTATTTATTTATTTATTTATGTATCACTTTCTTTTGGGACACGGAGTGGATTGATTTTGCATTCATGAAAAATAAAATGATTTTGCAGTGTATATTTTGTTTATAGTTTCCCTTGGCACTTAATTTTTGTTGAGCACTTTTTACCACAAGCACTTACCATATTGGCACTTATACACTAGAATCCAAAGAAGGTTACACCTTACCCTAAACCCACCCTCACTTTCCATCCCCAACCCTAACCTCAGCCCCGTTCCAGCCCCACCACTAACCTCACCTTACCCTTCACCTACCCTTACTTTCCATCCCTGAATATCCTACCCAACCCCACCCTTTACCCTAAAATTTGGAATATCCTGGTCCCAAATATCTGGCCCCACAATCAGTCCACTTACTGACCTGAACCAAAAAAGGAACACGAGTAAAAAGAGGTATTACACCAACGTTATGCAACAGATAACTATCCTAATCCCACTGTGTGTTGCTAAGAGTTCCACTTTAGTTTTTATTTTTAGCTCTAGTTTAAACCTTTTAAAACTAACGGATATTATAAGTCATTTAAAAAAAAAATAATAATTTTTTTGGTGAGGAGGAAAGAAGGTGTTGCCAGAGCGATATGAACTTGAAAATAAGAATATATACAAGATTAACTGTTTCAACCCTTAACCTTAACCTCACTCTAGCCCCAACCCTAAACCTGACCCTAACCCAACCCTAAACCTAACCTGACTGCAGCCCAAACCCTAAACCTAACCCTAACCCCAATACGAACTCTAACCTTAACCCCTGCCCAACACCCAACCCTCACCCTAACCCTAACCCCAAACCCCACGCCTAACCATAACCCCAACCCTAACCCTAAACCTAAACCTAACCATAACCCTGGCCTAACTCAAACCCTAACCTTTGCCCAACACCTAACCCTAACCCTACACCTAACCCAACCCCAACCCTAACTCTTACCTTAACCATAACCATAACCCTACCCTTACCTAACCCTAACCATAACCCTACCCAAATTCGAACCCTAACCCTTGCCCAACACCTAACTCTAACCCTAACCTAACCCCAACCCTAAACCTTGCCCCACCCCCAACCCTAACCATAACCTTAACCCCAACCCTAACCCCGACCCTAACCCCTATCGAGAACTTTATTATTTATTTAATCACTTTTTTTGTGACACAGTGTGATTTGTATAGTCGGTTTCTGTGGTTTCTTTGGCACTTAAAATTCTGTTAGAGCACTTATACTTACAGCACTTACCTTAAAAGCACTTATGGACTAGAGTCCAAAAAAGTTTTTCACCCCATCCTGACCCTAACCCTACTTTCCATTTCCTAAATCCCATCTAATAGCATCCTTTACCCTAACCTTGGACCCATTCCAATTCTGAACAGTTGATTAGGAATAAAGATTAAAAATTGGTACCTACAAACTATATGGTTCACCAGCCTAGCCTGACCAAAAGAGGACTACCAGGATAAAAAAATATAGACTAAGCCAACTTCCCATAATACAGGATTATTTGGATACTGATTATTGTTGCTTTTTAGTCTCATTTTCATTTTATCAAAAGTTTAAGGGATTTTTATACAGTAATTTTTAATATTTTTTATAGGAGAGAAGAAGGTGTTGCCAGAGCTATTTTAACTCAAACAAGGAGAACATACAAAGAGAATCTGTTCAACCCCTAACCTTAGCCAGAGCCACTGGATTAACCCCCCTCGTTTCTTATTTTAATGTCTTTTTAATATATTTTTACTTTTTTAATTTTTAATATAATTATACAAAAAAATTTAATAGATTGGAAGACAATCATATTATTTTATTTTATTAATTTTTTTTATATATTTATTTTTTATTATCCATTTTTATTCTCTTATGTTCTTATGTCAGAGAAATGTATTATTTTATTATTTATTTTTTAAAATAATTTTTATTGTTTTATTTTGGTAGGTTTTATAGTCTTTTTACTTTATTAATTACTACAATTAATTGTTTTTTCTCCCGGGAGACCTTTTTTATTTTCAGGTTGTTTTTGGATCCACTCAAGGCCTGCAATCTTTTAACCAGCTTGGAGAACTGTTTTATTTTTCAGTAAAGGCCCTCCCTCAAGGGGAACCCTGAGCCCTGGACTTGGACCAGACAAACCAGTAACAGGGTAAGATTTGAATGGACCTTACAAATAATTTTTGTTTTTGTATTTTTTTTTAATTCTTTTGGAGTTGGGTTACTTTTATTTTTCAATTGAATAATTCGGAGCACTACCGCGCATTACCACACTCAATACAAACAGAAACGAAAACACAAATACAGGAAATATTGAATATTCTACAACAAAAAAGTTTTATTAATAATAGACAGAAATTTTATCTTATGGGCCCAGACATCCCCAAGCCGAGATTATTTTACCTTTTACCGAAGATACATGCGGATCCTGAAACATGGAAAATACCTCATGAGGTCCCCAAGGGACATCCAATAGTATCGGACTGTGGAAGTGAGTCTTACCGGATAGTGGAATATACATCGAGTTTTTTAAAGGATACATATAATTTTATTGAAAAAATACAGCAGTTCACTATAGATGATGAGGCCTTTTTATTTACAATTGATATCAACAGTTTGTACACAAATATCTCAACAACATTGGGATTAAAAGCAGTTAAAAAGGCATTTAGGAAACATGAAGACATTTTACGTCTGGATAAGGAGATTTTAGAACTTTTAGAATTAAGCTCAATTAGAAATGACTTTGAATTTGACTCACAGGTCTACTTGCAAATTCAGAGCATGGCAATGGGAAAGAAAATTGCCCCAGCCTATGCAAATTTATATATGGCAGACTGGGAGGAGACGCGCTTTTAAAAATATGACCACAAACCATTAATCTATGTACGGTTCTTGGATGACATTTTTGGTGTTTGGCAACATGGGAGGGAACATTTTAATCAATTCATACATAGATTCATACAAACACCCACCATCCAAATATCTCAACTAAACATATCAGCAATACAAACGTACAGTTTTTAGACACCACAGTCTTTTTAGGGATTGGACAGAAAATCTTAGAAAACTAAAGACTAAAGTATATTTTAAAACTACAGACACACATACACTACTTCATAAATCCAGTTACCACCCCAAACACACATTTCAGGGCATAATTAAATCACAGGTAATATGTTTTTATTGCCTCTGCAGTAAGTAAGACAATTTTCATGAAGCAGTTGGCCTTGAGGCAGAGGGGTTACAGTAGAAGATTTTTAAGACGTATTAAGTCAAACACATTAACCCAGCTTAAAACAGGATTGAAACCGGAAAAACAGCTAAACACCAAGGATGTCATATCACCACCTACTCCAACCATACGCAGGCCATTAATCATACAATTAAAAATAATTTTAAATATACACAAGCACAGGTACAAGATCTAAACAATTTCAAAGTCATTTCAGGAATAGGAATCTTAAAGATATTTTTGTCAGAACTAGATTCATTTCCACAGTCCTCCAACAGACCTCTAAACAACAGGAAATACAAAAACATTTTGGATGGATTGATTTTATAGCAGGGACACCTATAGCAAAGGATTTAAGCCTAGAAAGACAGAACATTGTATATTGCATTACATGCGTACACTGTCAGAAATGCTATATAGGTGAAATAGGAAATAAACTAAAATGGAGACTCCAGCAACACATCAGGGACATCAATAAAGGAATAAAGAATACTCACCTGGTGAACCATTTTAGTGTACATGGACAGGACAAACTGATGATTGGGGGATTCAAATGGAACCTGGACAGAAAAACAAAGAAGAAAAGTGGAATATAAGTGGATTAGTAAATTGAATTCCTGGGATCCCAATGGTTTAGAAATAGGATTTTAACACAAGTTAGGAAGAACACACTTTTTCACCAGGGACTACAAAAGAAGATTAAGGCTCTAACACCTTATTGGAACCGGAGGCCAAGGACCGCAACTCTAACCCTAGCCCTAGCCCTAACCCCAACCCCAACCTTAACCCTAAACCCTCTCTAACCTCAACACTAACCTAACCCTAACCCTAACCTCAACCCTAACCCTAACCTTAACCTTACTTTAGCCCCAGACCTAATCCTAACCCTAACCCCTTACTCTAACCCCTTACCATAACCCCTTACCCTAAACCCTAACCCCTAACCCCTAACCCTAACCATCACTATAACCCCAAATCTAATCCTAATCCTAATCATAACCCTACCCTAACCCTAACCCTAACCCTTGACCCACAGGATTCTAGTGTTATTTATTTATTTATTTATCACCTTATCCTAAACCTACCCTTACTTTCCATCCCCGAATATCCTGCCCAACCCCATCCTTTCCCCAAAAATTGGGACTATCCCGGTTCCTAATATCTATCCCCACAAACAGTAGGATCCACTAACTGAACCTAAACTAAAGAGGAACATCCGGAAAAAAGAGGTATTAAAACCAACGACACACAATAGATGACTATCCTGATACTACTGAGTGTTGCTGTGAGTTCCACTTTTGGTTTTTAATTTTAATTTTACTCTTTTAAAACTAAGGGATTTTATAGGTCATTTTAGAATATATATTTTTTAGAGGAGGAAAGAAGGTGTTGCCAGAGCGATATGAACTTGAAAAAAGAATATACACAAGATTAATTTTTTCAACCCCTAACCCTAACCCCATATCCAGAACTTATAGGCTTCTAGTGTTATTTATTTATTTATTTATTTATTTATTTATTTATTTATTTATTTATCACTTTTTCTTTGTGACATGGTGTGAATTTTGATTGTGAAAAATATTGTGATTCATAAATAATAAAAACATTTTTGTAGTGGATTTTTTTTTGTTTTCCTTTGCACTAATTTTTTTGAGCACTTTCAGCGCTTACCTTAGTAGCACTTATCACATATTTCACACAATAGATGACTATTCTGATACTGATGATTGTTGCTGTTATTTTTAATTCTTATTTTTATTAAAATTAAGGGATTTTATACATTTTTTTAAAGGTGGGAAGGTGTTGCCAGTGCTATATGAACTCAAAAAAGGAGTACACACAAAATGAATCTTTTTCCCTACCCCAACCCTTACCCAGGTGTTGAGGGATGGTTGTGTTAAATGCTGTACTTAAATCTATGAACAGCATTCACACATTTGTGTCCTCCTTGTCCAGATGTGAGAAGGCCAGATGAAGGGTGGTGGCTATCGCATCATCTGTTGAACGGTTTCAGTGGTATGCAAACTGCAGGGAGTCCAGTGAAGCAGCAGTGTCTTGATGTGCCTCATAACAAGCCTCTTGAAGCACTTCATAATAATGGGATTGAGTACAATGGGACGGTAGTCATTGAGGCAGGACAACCCTAACTGTAATTATTATTTTTACATGTATACATAATTTTTTAAGACATAGTGGCTCTCCACTATAGCCCCAATTATTTTAATGTTATTCATTCTTGGTTAAGGCTAACCTACATGAATGTCAAAATAAAAGAATGGCAGAATTGCTATTCACACTTGAAAGGCCTAAGTGGTCACCCACTAAAGGACTTGGCAGGCCTAAACCTTTTTTAGCATCCCAACTCAGCCAGTCTATTGCACTGTCTGAGACATTTGGCAGCCAGTGAACACTGGGCTAGAGGGCAGCCCTTTAAAACCTAATCATAGCTTTTATATATATTTAAGACATAGTGGCTCTCCAATATAGGCCCATTAAATATATTTTTTTTGTTATTTTTTTCAATGGTGTTAGAGCCATAGTTACAATTTTTTTTTGTTTAATTTCAGCATGTATATTTGTAAGTAAAAAGTGTCTCAATTTACAAGTGTCTTGTAAGTGTCTCAATTTAAGTTAATAGTAAAGTGAAAAATGAAACTTTTTTTTTTGATAGAATGATACCCATAAGCAATGATGCATTCAGTTAGAAGAATGGGTTTGTGGAAAATGTAGGGACCAGGAAAGGCATGGATGAATACAGTTTTTTGACTATGCTTACTGTGTTTAATAGAACTATGCAGAAGGAATTGTGAAATAAGGAACCTTTTCTTTTTATTGAACATTGTTAATTATTGTTATATGTTATTTTCTAGATAAAGATTTTTTTCTGTGAAATTCATGGTGTTGCATGTCTCCATTTTTTTCCAAGAGTGCCTTTAGAGTGACAGATACTGGATCTGTTGCTATAACAGTTGGTTAAGGCTAACCTAGCCTGGTCTAACCTAACGTTGGTCCAAGCCAAGGCTAACCCAAAGGCTAACTCTACAGCTAAATCAAGGCTAACCCTAAGGTTATTTATGCACAATTTTCAACAAGAAAAGACAAAAAAAGAAAGTGTGAAGAACAAACAATTAGAGAAACCTGGACAATTAAAGAAATTAGTCAAAATTCTAGAGGGTTGTCAAGGCAAATAACAATAAGAAAAGCAAAATGAATCATTAAAAAAGATTAGACATCAAAATAGGACATAAACAACTAAAGAAACACTGTGTGCTACTTATACAATGAAAATAACAAAGTGCCACATGTAAAGGAAATTTAAATTATCTATCCTAAAGGGTAAAGTTAAATCTATTGTATTTGAGATATGCTGAATGGAAATAGTCTTTCATACTCTTCAATGGTTAAGAAGAAGTGCTGATGCCATTGACTAAGGTCCCGTTATGTTAAAACCTGAGAAAGGTTTAAGAGAGGCACATCTGGACAGGATGTGTAGGGGTATAAAGAATGCTTACTGAGAATGCAATGTTGGGGTTCTCTCTCAGACACTCAAAGAAGTGCAGGAGAAAGGCTCCCCTCGCGAGATTACATTCTGTTACATTTTTCAGACATAAAGGCAGTACAGGGGGATCACTTATTCAGTAACAGCATTATCCAGCTGAAGGGATATTACTTGCTCTATGATGGGTTGCCATATTTTAGAAAATTTCAAATTAGAGCCACGAAGAGAGTTTTTAATCTTTTCTAGTTTTATAAAGAATAAGATATCTTATCCAAAGAGTATGTGAGGGGGGATGAAAGGATTTCCAATGCATTAGTACAGCATGCCTGGCCAGTAGCATAAGAAAAGCTAGCAGTTTGACAAGATAAGGTGGGAGAGAATGTGCACTGGGTAAGACTCTAACCAGGACAACCAAGGGTGTAAGAAGGATATTGCAAGAAGTAATTTTTGAAAGTGATTCAAAAACAGAATACCAAAATAAAGACAGGGCAAGGCAAGCCCAAAGCATGTGGGTAAGGTCAGCTGGTCTGAGATAGCATTTGTCACAATTTGGATCAAGGCCCAGATAGATGCGTGTCAGTTTACTTTTAAATCAGAGAAGGCAGTTTTCCACTCGTCACCATCGCAGATCAAGACCAGGTAATAAGCCGACTTGAGATCCAATTTAGAAAATATTGTTGCCCCCTGCACCTGCTCCAAGGCTGCAGGTACTAGGGGCAACGGAGAGTGGAAGGGCTTGAGTACGGCGTTTGACAGAGTACACTTGGGCTTCTGAGCTCTCAATTCTGATGGCTGCGCAAGGTAGGCTAATGCAGTTATGACAATATGGTGACCATTCGACTATTTCAACCTTACTCCAGGAAATACATGGGTTGTGCTTCCTTAACCAAGCCAACCCCAGTATTATTCTGTGCGTTGTGGCCGTAATCACATAAAACTGCAAAACCTCCCCAATTATTACAATGGTGGGGCTAGTTATCTTCCTCACCTTAACCCCTCCAATCTGATGCCCGTCCAGTGCCAACACAGACATGGGTTGCTTCAAAATAGTGAACATCAGTCCTAATTTTCCTGCGAGGTGTTCAATTAAATTAGCCGTGGCCCCAGAATCTACGACAGCTGCAAAGGTATAAAATACCTTTTAGTTGAATAGATCTAAGGGCTACCGCCAATGGCTCTATAGCAATGGCAAACAACAGTGGAGACAGCGGACAGCCATGTCGTGTTCCATGTTTGAGCAGAAAATAAGCAGAGTAGTCACTGTTTGTGCGGATGCAAGCAGAGGGGGATGCATAAAGAAGCATAATCCAGGAACTAAATGTATCACTGAATCAAAATCCAAGTTAGTATATAGAAAAGATAGGGCCAATCCACATGGTCAAAATCCTTGTCTGCATCCATAGAACCAACCAACTCTGGTGAGTCAGAAGATGAAGGTGAGTATAGTATGTCAAAGAATATGAAATGAATGTCTGTCCTTAACAAATCCAGTTTGATCTATATAAATAATAGTAGACAAATGGACACTAAATGTTTGCTAGCATCTTGGCTAAAAGCTTGACATCAGCACAGAGCAGAGAAATGGGGGTGAAAACTACTACAGAAAAGAGGATTTTTATTTTTTTTAATATAAGAAAAATAATGGCCTGGCATAGTGTAGAGGGCAAAACTCCAAACTGTAATGATTCATTTAACATATTTAATAATAGTGGGGAGAGTTTATCAGCAAATGCCTAAAAATTCTACAGGAAAGCTGTCAGGACCAGGGCATTTCCCATTCTGCAGACATGTCACCTGCAAGGAATTTTTAAGCTCTTCAACTGTAAAAGGTTCATCCAACCTATATGCTGTTTCGGGATCAAAGGAAGGAATTTTTAAAGATCGAAAAAGTGTTTCAAATTGTGCCTCATCTGACGAACTCTCAGAATTGTGTAGTTTGACAAAAATTCCTAAATTGGTCATTAATATTTTGAGGGTTGGTTGTTATTCCAACATCTGCTTGGATTTGGGTGATATGCCTTGATGAGGAAGTTTGTCAAATTTGGTGGGGAAGTATTTTACTAGGCCTGTCTCCAAATTTATAGTGATTATGACAAAGTTTCATTAATGACTTCATTGCCTCATTAAAAGTCAAAAGGTAAAATTCAGTCCTTAACATGATCTGCATCTGGTGATTCTGCACACTTTTTTTGTAGTTCTGATATCACCCTAGAAAGAAGTTTAGCTTTTTCTGTAGAAGTCTTTTTCTGGTAAGCCTGATAAGATATTATTTGACCCCGTAGGTAGGCCTTTTTAGGCGAAATTGTTGCTGCAGATATATCTGGGTTAACATTGGAAAAAAATAAAAAAGTCAATACACTTCACTTTCCTTCTCTAACAAAATCAGGATCAGTTAGAAGTAACAAATTAAATCTCCAGGGAGATTGTAATAACGATTGACCTGGAAGTAATATATAAATTACAACTGTAGCATTATCTGAATTTACTATAGAGCTGTAAGTGTAATGTCTCGTCTCTCATGACTGTTACGTTTCATGTCTTCCCATGTGCTCCCTGTCCTCATGTCTTGTGTTTGTTTTGACTTAGCCTCACTTTGTCTTTGCCCTTGTTACCTGTTCCTTGTTTCATGTTTGCTCCCTGTTCAGTTGTTCTTTGCTTAGTGTTCCTTGATAGTCTCTAATGGTTGGTTTAGTGGTCGTTGGTTATTGTGTATGTGTATGTTGTTTCAGACCCTGTTGAATGTTACCCATTTTCTGTTGTGTTTCTGTGTTCACTTGCCCTAGTTATTTCCTGGTCTATGTTTGTTTGTTTCTTTAGTTTGTGTTTAGTTTTAGTCTGTTTATTTAAATAAACTCTTTAAATTCTACATGCTTGCACTAACGTCCTGCAATCAGTAATAGCATGACTTAACTGAAGAAAGTAATTTAATCATCAACCAGAAAAAATCTATTCTTGAAAAACTGCCATGGACAGGACAAAAAAAAGAAAACTGCTTGATAGAGCGGTGGAAAAGGCGTCACACATCCAAGACACCATATTGCTCCATAATCAATTGGATGACTTTGTGGATTTTGGTGTAGCACAGGGCTTGTTCAATGAACGGTTGAGTGAGGAATCAAGACAACAAGACCTGAAGTCAGGAAGAAAAGGAAAATAATGTCCCAGTTAAGGCCGTACAGATTTGCAAAAGTAAGATTGGTGCTACCCAGATAACCTTTAATACAGAAAATGGAACTGATTTATGGACAAGAGTCAAGTCAAGTATGCTTTTATTGTAATTTCACCATATACAGTTCACACAGTACACAGTTAAATGATACAATGTTCCTCCAGGACCACAGTGCTACATGAAACACAGGACCACAAAAACTACACAACTGACAACACATTGTGTGCAAGGATGTGCAAGCATTGCAGGACAGTGCAAAGACAGACAGGTACAAAAAAAAGACAACGGACTTAGCACTGCTCACATCCATCAGTCAACGTTCTAAGACCCACTTGTGACGCTGACATGTTCGGGGCACATGGCTCAGTATTATGCTTAAAGTGTTCAGCATCCCATGAAACGAAGACTCAAGATCAGTTTTTGTGATTTTTTTAGCCATAACTGGGAGTATGAATGTTTTATTCACACCAAAATCGGCAGGTTTGTACATCTCTTCATCCTCGATTGAACGTTGCCACCATTGGCCCAATATTCAGTAGAAAACAATATATTTAATCCTGCCATTAGTGTTAACATAAAGCCACGCCCCAGCTAAGGTCAAGGGTGTGCGCTCATGTGCTTCGCCCTGTGTAAAGGCTGCACAGGACCCTTTCAATCGAAGTCTAACTCATCCCAATGCATTTGCTACCGTAGCAGAAATTTTCACTTACATCTGTCGGGTTTTGCTACACTGCCAAAATGTTCTACCCATACTCCTGAATGGACATCTGTATAAGGATTTATGCTATCAAAATAACTTTACTGTACTTTAGAGAGGGTAGCAGTTTTTTACACATAGTTTTATGATGCAAGAAACTGCTGCCTATAGCATTCAGTGGGGCAGCAGTTTTTAACACGTACAACCCCAAATCAGAAAAAGTTGGAATGGTATGGAAAACGCAAATAAAAAAAGAAAGTGTCTAAATTTACTTTGACTTGTATTTCATTGCAGTATGAACACAAAATATTTTATGTTTTGTCTGGTCAACTTCATTTCATTTGTAAATATAGATCTTTTCCTGTCATGCATTCATTGGTTAAATAATGATGTGATTTGAAACAGGTGATGTAAACAGGTGATTGTAATTATGATTTGGTACAAAAGCAGCATTCAAGAAAGATCTAGTCCTTTAGGAGCAAAGATGGGCTGGGGATTGCCAGTTTGCCAACAAATACCTGAGAAAATTATTGAAATGTTTAAAAACAATGTTCCTCAAAGAAAGATAGGGAGAGATTTGGATATTTCACTTTCAACAGTGCATAACATAATTAAAAGAATTAGGGAATCTGGAGGGCACAAGCCTAAACTGAACAACCGTAATCTTTGATCCCTCAGGCGGCACTGCATCAAGAATCATCATTCATCTATAAGCAATATCACCACGTGGGCTCAGGACTACTTTGGCAAACCACAGTATGTATTAACATCCACAAATGCCAGTTAAAACTGTACTGTGCCAAAAGGAAGCCCTGTGTTGGCAGTGTCCAGAAGCGCCATCGACTTCTCTGGGCTCAGAGGCATCTGGGATGGACCATCACACAGTGGAAACCTGTACTGTGGTCGGATGAACCAGTATTTCATGTATTTTTTGGGAGAAATAAATGCTGTGTGCTCCGAACCAAAGAAGAAAAGGATCATCCAGACTGTTACCAGCAACAAGTCCAAAAGCCAGGGTCTGTCATGAATTTGCACTTCTGTGATGGCACCATTAATGCTGAAAAGTACATAGAGATTTTGGAGCACAATATGTTGCCTTCAAGAAGACATTTTTTCCAGGGACGCCCATGCATATTTCAACAAGACAATGCAAAACCACATTCTGCACACATTACAAAGTCCTGGCTGCAGAGGAAGACGATATGGGTACTTGACTGGCCTGCCTGCAGTCTCGACCTGTCTCCAAAAGAGAATGTGTGGCGCATTTTGAAGTGCAAAACGCAACAACGAAGACCCCATACTGTTGCCCACCTTAAGACTTGTTTGCAGGAAAAATGGGACAAAACTACACCTGAAACACTTCATCACTTGGTTTCTTCAGTCCTTAAACATCTTTTAAGTGTTGTGAAAAGAAATGGCAACATTACAAAGTGGTTAATGCTTTACTGTCTCAACTTTTTTTGGAATGTGTTGCAGGTCTGAATGAAATGATGTATTTCTAAAAATGAAATGAAGTTCACCAGACAAAACATGACATATTTTGTGTTTATATTGTCTGCAATGAAAAACAAGTCAAACTAAATTTAGAAATCACTACTTTCTTTTTTTATTTGCGTTTTCATTACCATCCCAGCTTTTTCTGATTTGGGGTTGTGGTTTTATGCAACCAGAAACTGCTGCCTATAGTTTTTAGTGGGGTAGCAGTTTTTTACACATAGTTTTATGTTGCCAGAAACCGCTGCCTATAGGTTTTGATGTTGGCGAGTGTCGACGTGTCTTCAAGGAGAGGTCAGAATTACACCGTAAAGTATTTTTAAAAGTTTTATTTAACAGAGAGAGAGAGATGTCTCATCTGCAGATAGGGTCCCCCAGAAGATTTGGGATGTCCCACAGACTAAGATAGGCAAAGGAAGCAGGCAGGGTCACTGGGCCTCAGAGCATTGAAATCCCCTGACTCTACATTGACAAATCACAAAGTACAGACATTTATATAGCAGGTAGCAAAAATGTCCTTATGGATGGAACCCGTTTTGGCCAGTTGTGACCTCAGTACCCAAAAGTCTGGGTTCTGACAGAAGTGTCCTTGATAGGAGATTAACGTAGAAATAAAGCAAAGTTATGAGTGAAGTTAATTACTGTATGTGTGTGTGTAAAATCACTGTATGTGTGTGTGCAAACCATTTCAGCCAGCTTGTGCGTCAGAGGGCCTCATAGGCGTCCAACAGTCTGACCTTGATTGGTGATTAAGTGCAGAAGAGAAGTGTATTCTGAAATCATCTCAGTTTGTTTGGGGTCAAAAGAGTCCTAGAGTTTAAGGGAGCTTGGGCCTGGAGTGTCTAATTCAGGCCGAATACAACAGTCCCTCCTTATGGAAAGCGGCCATGATTAAGCAAAGTTTAAATGACGAAGTGTCAGAGTAGGAGCCTTGAGCACCTTAGGCAGAGCAGTGCGGTGAGCGAATGAAGGGTAAATATAAACGCAACTTTTGGAAATGGCATACACAATCAATATAAGGAGAATTAACAAGAATCCAGCAAATGTGATGTTTCGAATGAGGCCCCAGAAGGGTCCTAGAATTTAGAAGAATTTAACATCTCAATTAGAGCCAAAGGTGCTGTGGTCCTGATATAGTTCAGAGATTTTAGATTGCGCATAGAAACCAATTGGTCAGATATTGAATGAAAAGTCTTAAGTGTGGCGTTGGAGGTGGCTTCAAGGACTTGGGTAAGTGTGTGGACCTCTATTTGTAGGTCATAAATACAGAGAGGGGTGATAATAAGGCCAAAAATCTCTTCTATACGATTAATGGATCGGTGACGGCGTGCGGAAGGAGCATACATGTCAAATGAAGGCAGAATTATTAACAACGTGCATGGCTGGTAAAGCATAGCCCAAATAGCAAATGTCTGTCCACATCTTAGGAAGAAGAGGATAGACTTTATCACCACCAATGAAATAGTTGCCATTCGGAGCGACCATAGGGTGAGCCATAAAGGCACAGGCAGCAGAATAGTCATGTAAGTCAAGTTTTCAGGGAATGGTGGCGTAGTTAGTATTGCAGTTAACATATTGTTCACAACGACTAGTGCCCACATAGACATTGTCCCAGGGGCCAGTTAGTTTGAAACATACAGAGCCCCGTTGAGGGATGACAGACAAGGCCAATTTGCGATAGTCCAAAACGCCACGGAAATCCGGTACATATCAGTACAGGTAATGTGGGGTAGAATGCAAAGCTCCAAGGTTTTCACACCCTACGAAGCTGATTTTTGGTCCAGGGAATGCCTAACAGTCGAAACCCGGATGCACGGTAGTGCTTAGGGATAACAAGAATAGACGGTAGCTTAGATAAAGTAAAACGTAAGCATTATCATTAGCAAAGGTGCTGGAGTTTAAGGTTGGGTGTGCACGGTCTCTAAAATACATATAAGCTGTGAAATGATTGCATGACAAAAAAGGTTTCACAAGTAAAGGCCATTGAGTACTTGAGTGTACTATATGCTGCGGCAAGAGCGTAATTGTCCAAATGTAAGGGCAGATATTGAGGCAAGACCAGAGAAAAGGTCAAAGTTAAAATAAATGTGGTTAGGCACATGTTGCCCCAAGATGACGTGAACTGGATGCTGGAGCAAGCTACGCTCACTGGTAGTGGGACATTAATAGTTTATCATTGAGTGATCTGCTATTAATGTGTCGTTTTATGTGTAATTTAGGTTGGCCCCCCTTGACTAAAACAAAAGGTTCTTCCTCAAAGCTCTACCGGTGAACAAACTCGAACAAGCAGGACTGTCAGTCTCTCTCTCTCGTCTACAGATTCGGAAGGACAGGAGGTGAGATATAACAGAAGTGTATAGAAGGAGGAAAAATAATGAGGATTAGATAAATAAACAATTTGTAACATTATAAATTATGTAGGACAAAAACTTCCATTAAGGGAGCAATGAAGTCCAAAGGTGTGGGTCCAGAGAGGGTCTCGTCATCCGTCTAGAAGGAGGGAGAGGTCCTTGGCACAGGTCCACGTCAGGGATGGTACACGTCACAAATTTCAGCCAGCTTGTGCGTCAGAGGGCCACATAGGTGTAGGAAATATTAGCTCAAATCAGTGAATTTTCTCCAGAATAGATATAGGAACCAACTTAGGGCTGATTCACTACTATATTCAACCGAATATGCAAAGAATTTTAGCTTAGTTAATTTATCCTCCACCAGAATATACGTAGGCTTCAGACAAGGCCTGATCCCACTATATTCACTAATTAATTGATTGATTACCAACTGTTACTGGATTAATTAATGATCAATTAAGGGTCATGTATCAATAGAGTTATTCACTGATCCTGCATCAGAGACTTGTCCACCGGATCACTCAATAGGAATACAGCTACCATCCCTGGTAACTTTTCTTAATTGCGCGGTTAAAAAGAGTGACCCTTTTGTAAATAGGGGAAAATCATTAGGATCAAACTTTTGACCTATGATGAGAGCTCAGGTAGTTTATCAGCCATGAAGTGACTCCACTTTTACTGACACAAGAATGATCTTGTCTCGTGTTCAGGTGTTTCCCATGTCATGTCCTTATTTAAACCCCTGTGTCTGTTCAGTGGCATGGATTCTCTGTTGTATACTGTTGTACGTAGCTGTTGTTGCTGCTTCTTAGTAATCTTAGTTATCTATCGTGTTTCTGGTTTGGTTTATTTCGTGTTATTCTCGTGCAACAGCGCTAACCACTACACCACCGTGTCAGTAATGTTCTGCAAACTTTTCAGTTTTATTCATTTTAATTCAAAATAATAACTGCCCATTATAAATCAGCAAACAGGTACCTTCAAAATAAGAACTCCACAACTGCTGGAATCTTGCTATAGCTCATCTGACTGGGTTTGCACTTGCCACACTGCATTGTGCTTGGCACAGTCTCTCTTCAGAAAATTTCTAGATATTGTAAAAGACATTAAAAACAGGGTAATCAAATTTGGGAACATAAAAAATCATACTAAGAATTCAAGCCTGTGTTTTCTCTCCAGTGGTCATTACTAAAATGCATGTAATAACTGTTAACATGGTTTCATTTAATTTCATCAGAGTGACTTGTTTAGTAAGAAGTATTCCCACATGACATCATATGCACAGTTACCTCCAATTTCTCAGAACTTTACGTTTATATGCATCTTCCTTTTCCAAGGGGTCTACAATTGTAAGTAATGGTCTTCTTGGACATGCAGACAATCTTTAAAAAGGCAAATAATGTAATGCAGCGACATATTTTATAAAGACACAAATTACATCAAAAACATAATGTCATTAAATGTTAAGATAAGCAAACTGGATGAGGAACATTTCAAAGCTCTGCTCATAATGATGTTGTTATAATTGTGATTCCTCAATTTTACTAATATACAACAGAAAACACAAAATCCTTGACACCATACTTGGTATGCCACTCTTACAAAAAGAATCCAGTGTGCTCCAAAATCCACAGGACAAAGCCAGGTGTGTTCTATGGAAAACTTAATCTGTGGGATGAGTTGTGTGGCAAGTTAGTAATAGCTCTGTTATGCAACCACTTAACTTTTGGATTACTTGAATACCTTCAAGTGGCATCGGAACTTTCCAGAAAATAGCGAAGTTGACACAGCTACACACAGGTGGTATTTTGGTTTCTGTTAAAAGTTAACACAAAAGTAAGTATGCAAAGAAGTATGCTTGCAATTTGTAGAAGCATTAGTACATCAACAATTACAACTTGCCTGTTGTTTTTTAATGACATGGTGGAAGAACGCATCAATGATCGAAAATGTTATATGTAACGGTGGCCACATGCTTATGTTGTGACACGTGGTCACCTGTCATGTGCTTCTGTGTTGCGTCTTGTCCTAGTGTGTTAGCCACGCCCCTGTCAGCTGTTCGTAATCATGTCATCTTTAAAAGCCCTGTGTGTTTCTCGAGTGTTTGTCCTTCAGCCGTGTACGTACTGTGTTTGTCGTGCCCTGCCTGATGTTGTGTTTCCTTGCCCTGTCTTCTTGTTCGTGTGTTTGGAATAAACCCCCGTTTAACATCAGTCCGTCTGCATCTGCTGCCTTCACACCCCCAAACAGTCACATTATACAAGTTTAGTAATGAACAGGGTTCATAGTTTGTCATGAATGGTATCGCATAACTTTTCCATCACTTCTCAATGACCCTTATTAAATTTTCTACAATTTCACTTTTTCACTTTACAGTTTTTCTGAACTGCTCAAACACTAAACCCCATTGTAAAAACTAAACTGTCAACTACCAAAACTCTTTCATCAAATCAGTCTCACAGTTGTCAAAGTCTTAAACACTATTTATCTGGTTAGGACACAATTTGCAAATTGATCTGAATCTGAATCTCCCATTTACCAAAACTCTAAACACATTCTCAAACACAAAACACATTTAGCAGTGTGGTGCACTTGT
>JBBPDA010117597.1:0-27880 GCA_037974385.1 Arnoldichthys spilopterus | reverse complement strand
CTTCTATATATAATATATGTAATACACACACACACACACAAATGCATGTGGGTCATACATCATACACATGACTTTATGTCCTGCGCGTGTGTGTGTGTGTGTGTGTGGCACTCATGTTAAGCTTCACCTTTAAGCTGGACGGCCCAGCTGTGGCGCAGCATTGGGCAGAGTGACAGAGACTTAGAGAGGGGAGGGGCCCTGCAGTGTGGGACGAGTGTGAAAGAGCATGTGTGTGTGTTTGTGTGTGGAAGAGAGAGAGAGAGAGAGAGAGAGAGAGAGAGAGAGATGGAGTAAGAATGAGAGGGAAAGGAGGCAGTGAGAGAGAGAGTGGGGTGTTTATATGTGATAGAGAGAGTTTGATGTGTGAAGGAAGAGAAAGTGTGGGATGTGTGTGTGAGAGAGAGAAACCTGCGCAGTACAGGGAGAGGGAGAGAGAGGGAGAGCGGCTCCACACTGTAGGTTTCACTCTGCATCATCAGTGTGAGTTTATCCCGATCAAACAGCGGAGATACACTCAGGCTTACCGAGCACAGTGAGTCATCACTAACGTGGGCACTGGGGCTTCACACACTGCACGAGGGTTTAGCACGGGACCCAGCAGGGGTAACAGCCCTCACACACTCACACACTTGCAGTCGGGATGGAGTGGAAACACGTGGAAGCCGTGCAGGAGTTCACAGCTGAAGGACAATGCAGCAAAATCCATGTCCGATCCTGCAGGATAACATGGGACTCTCCTCAGGTAGCACCACAGCTGCATGCATGCGAGCGCGTGTTTGTGTGTGTGTGTGTGTGTGTGTGTGTGTGTGTGTGACTGCTCCTTAGATATTTTAATCTGAAACACTGTTGTCACCATGCAGATGCACATGCACAGTGAACACTGTTTGCTATATGAGTGTTTTGAACACTGTTTGCCATATGAGTGTTTGTGTTTGACTGTATGTGTGTGTGTGTGTGTGTGTGTGCGTGCATAACTTTGCCTCAGGCATTTAAATGCTAAACTTAATGTAGATGCACATGTGTGGAATGTAAACTGGACTGTTTGTCACATAGCTGTGTGTGTGTGTGTGTGTGTGTGTGCGTGTGTGTGTGTGTACATTTTCCTCACACATTCAACATGACACAATCAGTTTCTGTCCTACAAAAACTGCAGAGTGATTAAGTACCTTAAGCAAGTTTCACTTGCCTAATATGAGGGTATTCCAGGTGATTGCCAGGTTTTTGCTAGGTGGGTTCTTTTATCCCATGTGGTTTGTGGGGTGTTGATCAGTGGTTGCAAGAATGGGTGTCAATTCGGTATGAACAGTCCCTTTTGGTGGTGGGGTGGGGGATGGAGAGGGGAATGATTTCTTTAATATAGAACTTCCCACTCATGATCGTCTTTACCATTTCACCCTAAGAACTGCAGAACCTGAAGAATCTCTATTTTATCCCTGTTCATGGCTTTAGTTTTGAAGTTTATCTGCATAAAAAGCCTAAATGTTTTTTTTGCTTAATCCACACAACAGTAAAGCACTGTAGAGCAGTGTAGGTTCACGAACACGAGCATGAGAACTGGCTGAGAGTCGGAAACAGCACAGTAAATGGGCAATCAGTGCTTGTGCCATGTCACCTACCAGCACCTGGAGACAACTGAGCTGAAGGTGCTTGTGCCTGCGTACTGGGCTTTGCTGCCAACATCATTGCTAGTGGGGTCCTGATCAGCAACTGGCACAAAGCCAAACTCTTGGCATAAGGTTCTCTTAGCCATTGCTGTGCCATCCAAGGCTGCTGCTTATTTGCGAGCCACTTGGCTTGCAGGGAACTACTCATCATATTAGCTGGGGGGTGGACCTGCTGGTATTTCCAAAAGTGGTGGGGATGCTAAGGGCTACCACAAAAGTATTGGTGCCCTATAGCAGCTCTAAGCTAAAAAAAAAAACCACAATTGCCATTACCTCCATTTGCTAATGGGGCTATATAGAGGTGAACTACACCTGTCAGGTTAAATGTGAAGTACTGCTTATAAATAACATTTTATAGGTCATTTCAATCTTTGTGAGTGTCATTTTAATGTGTCATTTAAAGCTCTTTAGCCTCTGCAGCTAGCTCAACTTCCCTAGCCAGTGGGATACCTACAGTATTTGTAGCATTAGATGGGCTTTTGCAATTAAATAAATTAAATATTTTTATAATAAATACATTATTAAAGGGCCCATGTCATGGAAGACTCCCCAGGCCATGCAGTCCATAAATAAAACCTCCAGAAACGGCCTGTTTCAGCTTCACTGTATCTGTGATGTCACAACCAAAACATACTGTATAGCCACATATTCAGGCTGCAATGGTTTAGTCCTTCCTATACACGATACAGGTATAATGAGTGGTATAGCCTGGACTCCTTTTCTGAAATAGGTGCAATAAAGAGTGGCCAATTAGAACAGAGTTAATTTAAATATATCAGTCTTAAGGGTACAGTATCAGAAACAGCTTGTAAATGGTAAAATCCTGGGAACAGATTTGCACAAAACTGCACATAAATCATGAGTAGACATCGGTGTGAGGGTGAAAGTGTGTGATGGGCCCTTTAACGATTGTGTTTTGTTGCAAAATCATTAATTTACTGCCAGGTTAAAGAAGCGCTGAAGAAATGCTGTTGCTAATATTGCTGTGCATCTAAAGGCCCAGTTTCAGTTGCACCGACAGGCTGAAACATGACACATTTATTGGTTGTTTAACATCTTTTTGAGTGTAATTTAATGTTATTTTCTATATCTCTTAGTGGAGTCTCAGCATAGAGCTGTAGGCAGTGCAAGTACGTAGCACGCTCGCGTTACTCTTATCGCTGGATCTGAGCTGATGGATTCTTGTAAAAATATTAATGAAAGAGGGATATTTATTACAAGGGAAGCTGACGCAGTTGTGCTGGAAAGAAAGCTCAAGCCTCAGGCAGAGGATGAGCGAATGGACAACATCATTACATCATTACAGCATTACTCAGTGTTGGAGGAGCGAGAGAGGGAGGGAGAAAAGTTGGCGAGGGGGGTGAGTGAAAGAAACAGATTATGCCTCAGTTCCTACCTCTTTCTTCAGCACGGTCATTTCTGCATATAAATCTGCATGCAGTTCTCATTACAAAACGTGAGATCCTTTCTTTAACCCTTGAATGCGTACACAGTTCATCGCCTGCTTTAATAACATGAAGCCTCAATGATAATGTTGTTGTTGTTGTTGTTTATGTTGATAGATAAAGACTGTAGGCTGAAAACAGATGCAGATACATAGATTTTCATTTGATTCGATCACAAATTCGGTTTTTGAATGTGCAAACACATCAGATTATACAGTCATTTAAAAAGGTTAACACCTCTAGATAACATGTTGAACTGTAAAGAAGTAAACGTCCTCTGTAGGATGTTCAGAGTATTTTAGGGCACAGTTTGTATTTAAGATAAGTCAAGATAAAATAAAATCTTTATTAATCCTGAAGGAAAATCCTGGGCTTTTTACATGCTCAGTGCAAAAAAGACAGAAACAGATTAGAAAAAAAATCAGAATCAGAAACATTATAAATAAGAAAAATGTAAAAATTTCAAAAAATTAACGCAACCAAATAAATTACAGATAAAGAAGAGTTTAACATATAAAATCCTGTATGAACATTTAGGGTATAAAAAATGTATTTATACTTATTTGCTAAATATAATACATTGAAAAAAGCAATAAACAAAAAATTACATATAAAATATTTAAAAATGCCATAACTTTTGCACACAACATATTTTATTCAGGCATTCAGTATATAATTTATTTTCCATTAATATGTTAAATTTAGTAAGATGTTGTAGTTGTTGTTTGTACCTATTTACACTTCAACCACTTCAAAATCTACATGCCATTTGGGTAGGGGATGACAGCAAGAATGAGTGGGTGGAGCTAGGATCAGGAGCCTGTGACTGACTGGCAGACAGACCCTTAGTGATTGGCAGATGTTGTTTCTAAAGCTTTTGCTGTGTTATCAGATCTACTATCAGAGAGTGTGGGATTTGACCTGTCAGCCAGCACCCAGGGAGAGAGAGGAAACCCTTCCTCGAAGCCCTCTGAGTTTCCTGAGGAAAACTTCATTCTCTCTCTGACACTTTGGTTCCAACTCCGAAAGTTTTTTTCCGATGAGTGGGAACATTGCCAAGATGACCTGTCAGAGGAAATCTGCTTTATAGGCTGATTTAATACTGACCAACTAAAAGGCTCTATAGCCCCTTAAAGTCTAAGTGCTTGGGCCCACGCTCTGCAGAATTTACACATTAGTTTTATAGTAGATACTGAAAAATGTATAGTAGCTACCATGTCATTCATAATGGATACTGATTAATTCATAGTGGATACTTAACTCATAGTGGATACTTAATTCATAGTAGATACTGAAAACTTCATAGTGAATACCATGTAATTCATAGTGGATACTGAATAACTCATAGTGGGTACTGATTAATTCATAGTGGGTACTGAATAATTAATTGAGCAGTACGTCCACTAGGGGCAGAGTGCAAAGTTTCTGGCAACAACGAACATGGCAACAGTGGAGGAAGTGGTAATAATGTAGAAGGGGTGCCACTGGGTGGCACTTAAACTCCCACAACCTCCTCCTAAAAAGTATAGCTATTGGCTATAACGCCCCCTGAAAACTTTCAGAAAACATACACAAATACAGCGGAATGAATGCAGAGTACAGACAGAATCCCTCCATATAGGTATTTAATTAATTAATTAATTAGCATTAGTGAGCCTTAATGGTTAAAGGTTGGGAATGAGCTTGGCTGGAATTAGCTGCAGTGTTGGGTTGAGTAGACAGGACTGGGATATATAATTGATTTAAATGTGCTTTCCTGGTGAACACTGTGAGCAGGTAATGTGAAAGTGTAATGACTCACTGATGAGTCTGCATTCAGCACCTGGCTTTCTACTCCGCAGCCAACAGCATGACTCGATTTTTCATTTAGGAAATGAGGCGAGTGCTCTGAGGTGTTTCAGAGCATTGGGCTGGAACCACTTACACTCTTACTGTAAATGCTGTAAAATGCTCTTTACCTATGTCAGCAGGACTGCCAGATGATCGGGGATACTCATTTTGACTTGTTAATTATTTACAATAAGCGTGTGTGTGTTTGTCTGTGTGTGTGTTTATCTGTGTGTGTGTGTGCGTTTGTGTGTGTGCAAGTAAATGTACACAATAGCAGGACATGGTTTGTCCACTACCTTCCTGTTCCCTAACTCTAGGCATTTCCTCATCATTCTACAGACCAGAGCCCAGTGATATGGACTAAGTACACTTAGCGCCATCATGATGACGCCCTTTAGCTTGATTTCTCAGTGTAAATCAACTGATGAAAGTTTACCTCCTGAGTGAACAAGCAGTGATCAGTGTGCATGATGATAACGGCTATGTTATGCCTATGATGTTATTCTGATTAATTTTACAGTGAAATATTAAATCAAGTCACATTACATGAAATATTTCTCATTTTGATTTTTTATGTATATGTGTATATGTGAAAGTGAAGTGAAAGTGACTATTTGTCATTGTGAACACCCTCAAGCACCACAAAAAAATGCAACTTCTGTATTTAACTCATCACACTTGCACACGTGGAGCAGCAGGCAGCTACCAACAGCGCCTGTGGAGCAGTGTACCGGAACGGTTCCTTGCTCAGGGGTACCTCAGTAGTGCCCGGGCTGGGACTCCAACCTGCGACCATCCACCACTAGGCCACCACTGCCCTATGTATGTGTGTGTGTGTGTGTGTGTGTGTGTGTGTGTATGTATGTGTATAGATATATATATAAATACGTGAGAAACAGTGCAGAAACTCCTGTCATGGAGATATTAGGCAGCAGGTGAACAGTCTGTTCTTGAAGTTAATGTGTTGAAAGCAGGACAAATGGTCAGTGGCCAAATGGCCAGATTGTAATGGCCAGATGGCTCAAATATGGCAAGTCTTGTGAAGTGTTTCTAGTATGCAGTTTTAAAAATCTACCAAAAGTGAAGGAAGGAGAACTGATGCACAGGGTCACAAGCACTAAAGGCTCACTGATGAAATAGCCCGTCAGAGTGGCTGCTGTAGCACAAAAAAAGTGTGTGTGTGTCATATTTTTAAGTTTTAAGTACACATCATCTACTGAGGACATTATTATATTATATTATATTATATTATATTATATTATATTATATTATATTATATTATATTATATTATATTAAGTTCAGTGCAAAATCTCTATTTTCTAAATTAAACATATAAATTTAACAAATTTTCTTTTACATTTTACGTTTTTTTTATATTGTATTCATTTGGCTGACACTTTTATCCAAAGCGACTTCCAAGACAGAGGAAAAAATTAAGCATTAGAGCTGCACAGGCAACACTGAAGTGAGTGCTACAAAAAAGTCCAACCCATAACAAGTGTTACAACAACTACAGACAACAACTACTACAATAAAAACATACGCCAAGTTCGTTACAGTAACTACAGCCAGCAACTACTTATAAATACATAGCCAAGTGCTTCAATGACTACAGACAGCAACTACTACAATAAACACATACGCCAAGTGCTACAATGACTACAGACAGCATTGTTCTTTTAATCATTCTGGAGATTTTAAAATGCTCTGCATGAGCTTTAGTGACCTTTAGTTTCTGTTGTTTAGACATTTGTTTTACACACTGATGATCAGTTTAATTAGCAGGATAATCATTGTTCTAATATAGCAGCCGTCCTAATTGCAATTATACAAGCATTACTCAGTGCTGCTGTGGGGGTTAGGACTGGTTCTAGTGTTGTAGTGTTGAGTCACAGCGCTTTACACCATCCACTTACGAACTGTTGTGTTTAAAAGGCTCAGAGAGGACAAACTGGCTGTTCGAGTGTATGTGTTGTTGAGAGGAGTCAAGCACATTTGCAAAATAACAACATGCTGAGCAGCAGATAAATCCTAGTTTTCTGATAGTGTTTTGTTTGCAGATCTAACACAGTTTAATATAAAAAGCCGTATTGTGATTCTAATGAATTTGTTATGTAAAGCCCAAGATATTAAGTTTGTGGACCCCCTTCTTAAATTTGTTGATCAGATTTACTCTCCAAAACTCATCTGTGATTGGTCAGGATGATAAAAAATTATAAATAAATGCTCATTTGCATATTTCAGAGTCAGTGTGGGAAATTGAAACACATTGTTTTATATCATGATGTATTAGTGAAAAACCCATGGTATCTGTGAGGGTCTCTGAGCTAGCTGAGCAGTTTCTCTTCATGACTGGTGAGAGACGGAGGTGAAACATGATATTTTTAGTTGATATTATTTTTTACCTTCCCCGAAGAATACTTTTTGAGAGAAGGGTCTGACTGCAGAGCCTCAGAGCCACAGTTTCACAGCAGCAGATTCCAAACCCACCTAAAACATTCATTAGCCAAACAGTCGCTAAAGTAAATCAAAAAAAGTCACAGTGTATGTTTTCTGTGCTGTCACTGCGTTCCCGGCCAACACATTCCCTTGTGGGCAGTGGTGGCCTAGTGGTTAGGACCTTGCTCTCGGGACTCAGTCCTGGCCCGGGCACTACTGAGGTACCCTTGAGCAAGGTACTGTGCTGCTACACTGCTCCCTATTGATAGCTGCCTGCTGCTCCACGTGTGATGGGTTAAATGCAAAGGTCACATTTCGTTGTGCTGCTTGAGTGAATAGTCACTTTTACTTCACACTGGCCTAAAACTGCATCTGTGAAACTGCAGATGTCAGAACACAGAAAAATGTGAATTTAGTCTTTTAAATGAGATCATTTGAGGATTTTCGTTGACTATAAACAGGCATGTGAATCAGCAAGGTTTAAAAAGCCCTCTTTAGTATCACACTGAGTCTGTGTATTTAATAATTGCTGTATTTCCGTGCACCAGTATTACTATAATTAACCGACATGTTACACAGACTGACTTCTGCCTGACGTGATCACTGCCCTTTTGTTGCTGCTTTTTTCGTCCGTCGCCCGGAGCAACTCAGCTGTTGACGCTCACACGCTGCACGCACTGCGATGAGGCAGCAGCGTGAAATGAACATGACAGATGAAATGAATATGAATATTCTAATGCCTTTATTCTTAGTACACAAGGCAGTGTCCTTCAGTGTCAAGGCTGTAGAGGGATTGTGGAAAACAATGTGATATTTACTTATCCTAATATTCCACCTAGCTTTATGATATCCAGCACTTTTGATTCCATTTAATGCTTTTACACTCTCTAAGAAAATACCCTGATTCTCTCCTCATTCTGATTCTCTGTGCTTTTGCAGTGTGTTGACCTGAGTTTACAGTTGGCTGCATGTAATGTTTTTAGGGTGCTACCTGAAGAGTGCACATACCCCGATCAGCCATAACACCCCACCTTTGTTGTCTCTTTGTGGACAGTGGTGGCCTAGTGGTTAGGGCATTGCCCTTGGGACCTGAATATCACAGGTTCAAGTGGGAGTGGGCACTACTGAGGTTCCCTTGAGTAAGGTACCGTCCCGCTACACTGCTCCGCGGGTGCTGTTGGTAGCTGCCCGCTGCTCTACGTGTGCATGTGTGATGGGTTAAATGCAGAGGTCACATTTCGTTGTGGTGCTTGAGTGTGTTCACAATGACAAATAGTCACTTTTACTTTACTTTACTCTTCTGTATGATCAAACCAGACAAGCTAGCTATTATTCCAAGAATCAGCCTTGGAGACCCACAACCTTGTTGCCGATTCACCAGTTGTCCTTCCTTGGGTCACTTTTGGTAGGTACTAACTACTGCACACCTGGAAGACTCCACAAGACCTGCAGTTTTGGAGATGCTCTGACTCAGTCGTCTAGCCATCATGATAAGTCCCTTGTGAAAGTGACTCAGATCCTCATGCTCCGAAACTGACTGTTTACTTGCTGCCTAAACACCCCCCCATTACTAGATCATCAATATTATTCAGTTTACCTGTCAGTGGTGTTAATGCTATGACTGATCGGTGTGTGTGTGTTTACAGCCATACAGCATAGTGATGCAGTGGTTAGCACTGTGTTAGCGTTCACAGCCAGTAGGTCCTGAGAAATTGCAGATTTTGGTTTTTATTGCATTTTACAAAATGCACCCAACTTTTCTTTAAATTATGTTTGTAAAGTTTGCAGACTTTTTAACGTCTAAAATGTTATTTTGTTTACTATTTAGGACAGCACAATTTACAGTTTTTGTGCTTTGAACTGAGATCATGATTCTTCAACATGTCAGTTTTGACATATTGCACATTTACTAACCACTTACATAGTAAAACAGAAATGTGTAACAGCAACTCAAGTATCAGTGTAACCAGCCATTACAAACATATAGACACATACACATAAAATACACAGGCACTAAACATAAACAAACAGCTTTATAGTGTTTAAATGTGTAAATAAATAAAGAAATTACTGAATAATTGTGCAATTACTGTGTGTAAAAGAGACCAAAGAGGAACTTACAAGAGCCTCACAGCCTAATCGTATACGCACGTATAGGCTATTTACTTTTTGTAAGGACCAAATGTCCTCATATTGTTAGGAATACAGAAAAGAAATCTCTCAGGGAACCATGCCGTTTTCTCCACAAATTAAATTTTTTTTAGGAAAAAATAAAAGAGCAGTGATTGTCTTTTGTTTACTCAGTGAGTGATTGTTAGTCATTGTGCACACATCTCAGCACAGCACACAGTGCACCATAATGAAAAGCAACATTTGCATTTGACCCTTCCATGTAGGAGCAGTGGTCAGCTGCGTGGGCAGCACCTGGGGAGCAGTGCTTAGGGACGGTACCTTGCTCACTCAGTGGTACTTGTACCTTCTGAGTACAGGGGCAACTCCCTAACCATTATTATACCACTGCCCAAGCTACTGAGATTAAGGTTAGGGTTGGGTTTAGGTGTTGGTGTTGTTTTACTGAAATACAGTATTACAGAATCTGACTCATCAGAGACTGTACTCACAAACATATCAGTACTAACCTGTGTGTGTGTGTGTGTGTGTGTGTGTGTATGTGTGTGTGTTTAAAATACCACGTGGTAGGGCTGTTACAGTGACATACTTTTAACAATGGTGTTAATGAGGCAAGTATGCAAAACATTGATTTTTCCTTTAATATTTAATTAGTATCAATAAAAATAAGATTGATATTTTGTCCAGTTTGGTTCACATTGAGTTTGTTGTTCATCTTAAAGTATCCGGAGCAGTAATGAGGCTATGGGAGCTTGAATTGTGCCAGAAGCACTGCAGCACAGCAGCAAAGCGGCAAAGCAGAACCAGAGCTTAAAGCTTTGAGCAGGCAGAAAGCTTGCTGTGCTGCCAGAGTGGTAAAGAAACTCCAGGGTTAGCTCTAAAATGCTCTTCATGTAGCTGTTCTCTCATGGAACAAATGCCTTGTCATGGTGGTAACATACCCACCACCACCACTACCCTGTAAAGTGACGCTTGCTGCAGTTGGATTAATTGAGATCCCAATTTTAATGCATTTCTTTTCTGGTGAAAAGTTTCACTACATAACATCACTTAGTAGAACATTCCATCACAATGGTGCAGAAATCTGTGTGAGCTCAGACTGCTAAAGTGAAGTAAAAGTGACTAAAGTGCCTGCATCTCTGGTTTCCTCCCACAGAGGGGAGATTGCAGTTGCCTCCTAGGTGTGTGAATGTATGGGCATGTGACCAGCAAACCTGCCCAGGGTATTTCTCTACCTTTAGGCCCCTAGGGCAGTGGTAGCCTAGTGGTTAGCGACTTGCTCATGTGAACGGATGGTTGCAGGTTCAAGTCTCGGCCTAGGTACCCCTGAGATACTCTTGAGCAAGGTGCTGTTGATAGCTGCCCACTGCTCCACATGAGTGCCACTGCACTGTACGCTGTACGTTGTCTTGTCTTGTCTTGTATTCTTGTCTAGTTTAGTTTTAGTGTAGTTGTTAAGTTTAGTTTAAATCTAGCTGTACTCTTGCTCTTGTGTTCTGTCTTGCTTTTGTGTTGCACCTTGGACCTGGAGGAATGTTTTTACTGTGTACTGTGTATACTGTGAAAATGACAATAAACCTACTACTACTACTACTACTGTAAAATGCAGAGGTCACATTTTGTTGTGGTGCACTTTTCTTGATGGGTTGTGTTCACAATGACAAATAGTTACTTTCAGTTTTCTTTTTTTCACTTCTATAGATGCTGGGATCAGTTCCAGAAGTGTCTTATTGCAAAAAAATAAAATAAAATCTTGTAAATCTCACAATTTTACATGTGTTTGTATGTATGTGTAGGTGGGGAGTCCTCGTGTGGAGCTGACCTTGTCCGAGCTACAGGAGATGGCCATTCGGCAACAGCAGCAGATAGAAGCTCAGCAACAGATGCTGGTGGCCAAGGTAGACCCTGACTTCGTCTTATCTGTCCACAACAGCTCACACACTTGCGCTTCGCTACGCTTTACACTCTCTTCTTTCTTGTCAATTCAATTTCTCTGTCATTTACACCAATCAGCCATAACGCTAACACCACTGACAGGCAAAGGCAATAACATAGACTGATTGATCAGGTTATTTCATTCACCCATGACGCGCCTTGACACCTCTTTCAATACTGCTGCAGATTTCGAGCATTTCATGAAAGAAATACCTTCAGCCTGATGGACAGAAGGACACTCAGTAGGTCAAATGGCTGAAGCTGTCACCTAATCATCAATCGGCCAACATTGTCATAAGTCACAGACCACATTCCTTTAAAGCAGGGTTGGGCAACTCTGGTCCTGCCGGGCTGGTTTCCGGTACAGTTAGATAGTTCTTCTCCTCAAACATACTCACTAAACCTGGCAAAGAAAAGGTGAGTTGAACCAGGTGTGTTTAAGCAGGAAAATCACCAAACTGTGCTGGATACTAGCCCTGGTATCTGGTGTACCTGCTGTACAAACTGTAGAGTATCCAGTTGTTTCTTTTTGTTTTGCCTCTTTCCTTTAAAGCAGTTCCTGTGTGTAGTGTGTCAGTTTTGCCACACTGAAGGGTTCCCAAATCCTGATGAAAGGCTTGTTATTTGAAACCATGTTCAACGTGAACAATGAAATGCCTGCAGCTAACAGGACCCAACTAAAGATTTTAGCCTCGACTCCCACCCCAGAGACTCCACACTTGACTCATGACCTTCTTTGGTGCGTCACACTCTTTTATTTAAAAAAAGAAAGAAAATGTGTTTTTCCATGAAACCCAGCCTGGAAACCAAAAGCACTGTCCTGACCTCTTCTCCTATTGGACAAGGCTCTGCTTTTGGCTTAACTTAACTGTGTAATTGAGAACGTCGGCTTTGTGAAAGGCCCTGCTGGAGCTTATTCACCTGTTTTTCTCACCAGGAATCAGTGTGATGTGTGTCTGTGTGTGTGTGTGTGTCTGTGTGTGTGTTTCTGTGTGTGTGTCTGTGTGTGTGTCTGTGTGTGTGTTTGTGTGTGTGTTTGTGTGTTTTAGAACTGTGTTTAGCTCAGACAGGCATGCACACATGCCCATCTGAACATGCACACACACACACAGACATGTGATCCCCTGGTCAAAACACTGTCTCAGCTGTCTTCTATCTGGCTTTGCTCCAATAAGCCATGTCAGGAGTTGTAAAGGGGATTCTGTTTGTATAGAGAGTGTGTTAAAGCCAGATTTATATTTATATTGCAAATGTAAAAAAATGATTAAAAAATGAATATAATAATAATAATAATAATAACAATAATAATATATTGAGATAACATATATTGAGAAATTAATGCAAATCTCTGACTGGAAAATAATATATTATTATTATTATTAATACATTATTTTCCAGTCAGAGATTTGCATTAATTTCTGTATATATGTATGAATGTAAATAAAACATATAATTAAAAAAAACATAATCTAAGGCTTTTATTTTAGTCAGATATGAGCACATAGCTTTTTTAATAATAGTGCAATCAAATATAATGGATTCTAAATTAATTCATTAATAATGGTTAGTAATTAATAGCGTTACTGAATTATTCATAGAACATACTAAATAAGTCGTAGTAGATACAGAATACTTCATTAAACAAACTGAATAATTTATAGTATTTAATGATTAATTCATATTAGATACTTAGTAATTTATACTAGATAATGATTAATTCATAGATACTGAATAATTCATAGAAGATACTGAATTTTGGTAGATACTGAATAATTCCATAGTAGATATTGAATTATAGTAGATACTGAATAACTTATATTAAATACTGAATTATTCATAGTAGGTACTGAATAACTTATATTAGATACTGACTTTTTCATACTAGATACTGAATTATAGTAGATACTGAATTACTTAAAGTAGATACTGAATAATTCATAGTAGGTACTGAATTATTCATAGTAGATACAGAATTTATTCATAGTGGATAATGAATAATTCATAGTTGATACAGAGTACTGTGTATAGTACACCTAAAAAATTCACAATAAATACTGAATATAGTGGATAATAAGATAAAAGGGTTTTAATTATGCAACAGTTTGGGCTGTAATTACACAGTTTTGAACTGAAGAAGCCTCTTGGATGAAAGGTGAAACTAAGAAAGTCCAGTTTCCTTAGTCCAGTTGCCTTAGATCCAAACATGTCACATATGATGACCTGGACAATTAAGAATCTTCACAGATACTTATAATTACTTGAGTAAAATCTGAAATTCATAAATGTGTAATGACATAAGCTGCAATAATGTAACCCATCTGTAACAGTGAACAGCAGTAATTAGATTGTTGTTGGAGGCCTTATTAATGTGTAACTACATAGTTATTACAGACACTTAATATAAAGTGGGATTTTTTTACCTGGATTTAAAAATGGCTACAGATAAGGCATGATTTTGATTGCCTGGGAGTATGAATGTGGGAGTAATAATGACACACGCACACAGACCTTTCACTCAGCTGTGCTGACTGCATTGCGTGCCTGCTCAGGCATCATTGCTGATATAATGTAGTGGTCAGTGTGTAGGAGCCAGCCGCTGTAGATGTGGGGTTTAGGTCAGTGCGTGACGGAGGGGTGTGGGTTGTCAGGGACACAGGGCTCTGAACCTCAAACAACAACAGGAAGTGGCTCCATGGACACAGGAAATGAGATCAGCATGAACCGCAGCTGGCGGGAAGTGGGCGGCTGCGTGTGGATTTACTGCGTGTGCGAGTGTGTGTACGTGATGTGATTGTGCGTGTGAATGAAGAGCTGAAGTGTAGAAGGAGGAGCAAGTCATATGAGCTTTAATTCAGCCAGACAGACGACCACCAGGCGGTATTCGGATGAGGAGGAGGGAATTCTGGGAGCAGAATGATAACTGACAGCTCGTTTTACAAATACACATGTTTACGGATTAAACCACAACAGCATCTCATCATTTTATCTGCCACAAGGTAAAGCCTCGCGTCTGTTTTCAGTTTATTTTGAGTGTTTTAGAACACCCAAGTTTTGCACTTTTTACTGGTTATTTATGCAGTTTGATTACTGTGAATAACCTAAAATAGTAAACTGCCCAAGGTAAAAAAAAAAAAAAAAAATAGATGAAAATTAAGTTTAAAAAAATAGTTCACTAAAAACAAACAAACAAAAAACATCATGTAAATTTTATGGAAAACTTCACTTTTCAGGAATAATGGACTTGGTTAACTTACAGCTTTCCTAAGACATAGGAAATAAATGTAGCCCTGGAAATTAAAATGAATTTCTGGAGGTGCCAAAACGTCTGCTGCATTATTTTCAACCTCTTCTGTCCAATTCATTCCAAAATATCTGGATGTTGCTGAAGTCTGGAGACTGTGCTGCTCTTCCATGAACTGAATCTACTGCTGAGTTTTTCTTCTTCTTTCTTCTAGTGTTGTGGTTCATTATCACTCTCTTTGTTTCTGGCCTTTTCCTCTCCATTGTGATAGTGATATACAGTACTACTTCCTGCTCTACAGTATGGTGCTAATAATGCAGCACAGGCTGAAGGAACAATGCATTCCAGCTCTGCCTTTGTTTACACAGAGGGGTTTGTAAATCATCATCAGAAGTTGGGACTCATGTGGGAATTGTTTGCTTTAACCTTGAAGGCTTAATTTGCTTTCATTGCTGCAGGAAAGTTCTAAGGCACCCTGTGTTTTAATGCTTGGGGAAAAGCCTCTTGTCTATGAAATCTACATAATATTTCAGTTTTGGGTGACCTTTATATGATGTATTTATTGTAACCACTCGTTTGTACCATTTCAGGTTATTTATTGTAATTAAGGTGCTTAAATTACCAATACAAACTGAAACATTGGGTGAAATTTTTAATTGGGAGAATATATGTGCATCATTCCCATATGTATGACATACAAGCAGCTTCACTGTTTTGGCATCCTCAGTAAAGATGAGCTCAGTCTAATTGAGATATTCAAGGTATGCAAAGCTAGTTAATGTATATAGCACATTTCATACACTGCAGTCATTGAAATTGATCTAAAAGAAAATATATATTATATAATAATAATAATAATATGTAATTGCATTAGTAATACACTTGCATATGTGTTTTGTGAATGTGCGGTGCAAGTGTTGGACTAAAGTTTCCTCTGGTTTGAGCTTCCAGTGGCTTTGACCTGTCACACTGACTGTGTCGCTGTGATGCGTTTTATTCTGGTGGAGATGATCACACTTACGTAGAGAGGAATGTCAGCTGCTGTCAGTGTGTTGCAGGGGATTTCAGAGGGGAGGCGCAGCGCTGCAGTAAAAAACACACTTTTTTGTTTGTTCCTCTCTGGATTGTGTCGAGTCAACACTCAGCGTGTGTTAGAGCAGGCTTTGTGTTTGTTCAGTCTAGAGAAAACCTGAATCTGCTGGTCAGCTCATACACACGCTCTCTTGCTTTCCCTCTCTCAATCCTACTCTCTGTCTTTCCCATTCGCTCTTTTCTACTCTCTTTGCCTCTTTCTCACTCTATCCTTCCCCATCTTTTAGTCTCTCATCTTTCCACTCTCTTTCCCCCTGTATCTTTCTCCCTCTCTTTTCTACTCTCTTATTACCTCTCTCTTTTTCCCACTTTCTCTTTTTTACTTTTTACCTCTCTCTCTATCCTACCCTCTCTCTCTTTCACACTTTCTCTTTTCTACTCTCTCTTTTCCAGTGTATCATTTTCCTCCCTCTCCCTTTCCCACTTTCTGTCCTTCCCTCTCTCTCTCTTCTCTACTCTCTCATTTTTTGTCTCTTTCCTTTTCTCTCTCATCTCTCTTTTCCCTTCTCTACTTCTTTCCTATCTTTTTCACACTCTTTCCCTCTCTTGTCTTTTCTCTTGCTTTCTCTATCTCCCCAATTTATTTCTCACTTTGCCTTATTTGTACTCTTTCGCTCCCTCTTTTGTTCTCATTTTTCTTTCTCTTCCTTTTCTCTTGTGCTTCTTTTTGTTTTGGTTTTACAATTGTCAGCATCATTTTTATGCAACGCTGCTTTATTTAAGTTTGATTTTATTTGAAATGTGTACAAATTGAATCTGAAATCCCGTTTTGTATTTTGTCAGTCTGAGGATCTTCAAAAAAACAATGTTACAGGAAAAAGCAAAAACGCTCTATTTCTATTGGTCTGTTTGTCATGAAAGTTAAAATTAAGTCAAACATAGTTTTCTCTAGTTCCACCCACTAGCTAGGACTCCCCCAGTCACACCCTCATATACACACACTACAAGCCCAGTCTCTGGAGTCTCTCTTTAGTGTTTGACTTTATTAGAATTATTCTAAACTTCTGTCCTATCCCATCTTTTCTCTTCTCCTGTTTTGCCCCATTCTCCTGCTCTTCCATAGCTGTCCTCTGTTCGTTCTGAGGTGTGTCCAGAGTGTCTGTGTGTGTGGCCCACGTGCAGTGCATGTTGACATTGTACAGATTGTTCCAGATGTTCCTTCCCAGTCTGAAATACTCTTTCCCTCTGTCACACCCCGGCCTCCGCCTTTCCCTCCGTGTGTGCGTATGTGTTGTAGGAACAGCGTTTGCGGTATCTGAAGCAGCAGGACCCTCGGCAGGCAGCGTGTGAGCCGGAGAAGCTGCAGAAGCTTAGAGAGAGAGTGGAGAGCCAGGAGGCGAAGCTGAAGAAAATCCGGGCCATGAGGGGTCAGGTGGACTACAGCAAGATTATCAATGGCAGCCTATGTGCGTATCTTCACACACACACACACACACACCTGGCCACTTTATCGGAAACAGCTACCTTCTAATTCCTGTGCTTCCACTCACTGGCCACTTTAAAAGAAACACCTACCTTGTGCGTCCACTCTCTTGCCATTTTCTTAGAAACACCTCCCTTATAGCTTCCCTAAACCTGCACACAACCTTTTTTAACAATAGGGTCCGTTTTCTCAAACTGCCTTAGGAGTAATAGCACTACCTGTATCATTTAAGTTTAGTTCATGTTTATAGCTCCCAGTATAGCTCTTGTCTAATCTGGGGGTCTGTGGAAACTGACCACTAATGAAGGACTAGAGGCCAACATAAACTGAGCAGATAGGCTACATTGTGAATACCAGTGAGGTGAAGCTATATGAGAGAGCATACACATTGTCTAAAGGCCCCAGCAAGTGTGCACTGTTCTCAGTGAGTGTGGGGAGCGGCGGTTGGGGTTGGACACTAACTCGCAGCCACAGCTGTGTGTTTCTGGAACATATGTTCTGCACTGGGTGTGTCGGAGGCCTGAGATGAAATAAGATCATGCCTTCATGCTAGATGCTAATGTCTGGCTATTGATCACATGACATATTTCCAATGTGGGTGGACAAGTGTCATTAAATTCATTTGACTGGACATCACACTCCCTCTCACACACAACCTGCTCTCCAGGTCTCACAGGTCAGTTCGAAAGAGAGCTCATTAACAACACACCCACACACATGCACACTCACTCTCTTTTACTGACAGGACTGTGTGTGTGTGTGTGTGTGTGTAGCGGCAGAAATCGAGCATGTGAGCAGTCTGTTCCAGGAGAAGCAGGCTGAGCTGCAGCGCGCGGTGGTGAAGGTGGATCAGCTCACGCAGCAGCTGGATGACCTTCGGCACGGACGACTTAACGGCTTACAGCCTGTGGGGGCGCCACTTAGTGGAACGGCCGCACTGGAGCTCCGAAAACTCTACCAGGAGCTACAGGTACTGTCCACACATACACACACACAGATAACGAGCAAGGATAGTACAACCTATCTAGCTCCCATCCAGCAGACACACACATTGTAAAGCTGTAATTATACAACAAGTCCTAATTTCACAATGTCAAGTCAGGGACAAGTTTCTGTACATTGAACTTATGTGAAAGTGTTTTTAGTTTATGTGTGACACGTGTATTTCAAGAGGACTATGTCTGTTAATTGACAGAAACTGCAAGTAAAGTTGTGGATAGTTTTTGTCATTCCATGGAAAAACATCCAAGATCATGGCTTTAACTAAACGGCAATTAGTGTAAATTAACAGGAAGACACTGCAATTTTACGCAAAAAGTATATTCAATCACTTCACATGAAAAGGATCTTAGATTATTGAATTATGTTTGACTAAAAAAAGTCTGTAAAATACAAAAAAAGCTTTTTCATAATTTTAATGATTTAAAAAATATATATAAAAAAACACTTATTAAAATGACCAATAAATATGGACCATCTTGCAGTTTGGTTGTAAGGTTATCAGAAAAATCATGATCAGTGTATGTCTTCTTTGAGTCCATGCCATATTTGTGTTTGGAAGCAGAAGAAGAGATTTTATTAGGATTTTAATGAATTTTTCTGTTTGTTGTGGGAAAAAACGTCTCAAAAATATAAAGCATGGAAATCGAGCGTAGCTGTACATTATCATGTAATTAGGTATGTAATCATCAAATTAAAATCAACAATTAAATCAATACAGATATGATAATTAATGTTAAGAAAATGAAACAATAATGAACGCTATAACATTCAAATAAACATAATTAATAAAATATTAGGAGTGCAAGGAAATAAGAGCATGAACGACATTCTCCTCGTCTTTCTGTAGTAAATTGGCCTAAATTGGTTCAATTAAGTGTTTCCCAAACATCCTTTACTCACGTGGTCCCCCATGTGTTAATGCCCACCAAGCTATATATATTGTATTGTATCAGTATATATAGTCTGGTGAACAAAAAAAAAACAAAAAAAAACAATTTTATATTAAACCAGTAGAAAACACAGCAGCGCAGAGCTAAATCACAAGAACAGACTTCTGAAGGTTTAAATTTGTACTATTTTAGAATTGTGTGTCTCTCAGTGGGAGCTTCTTTCATATACAGAGAATTTTTAAAGCACAGCTGGAAATCACACTGAAATCTCAGGAACATTTTAAACCCAAACATAAACACTGCTTTATGATAAGAAGAACAGACTTTACGGGAGCCAGAGGGAATACACATACTGATCTGACACATTGATGCAAGTTTTGTGTTTTATGCTGCTGTATGTTCTTGCCTGGATCTTGTTTATGTAAAAGTTGTTTGTGATGCAGCGTGTGCGCCCCAGACGCTTCAGATAAAAGAGCACAAAGACAACGACAGGCATTAATAAACATACGAAAGACTCTGAACACTGTTGAATGCAACGAGCCAGTCTAGCAGGGTCAGACAGATAGATGCAACTTTATCTTGAGGCCTGCGTGTTTCACTGTTTTTGTACTGACAAAATCAACAAAATGCTCTAAAGAACAAAAAGCTCCGTGTTTTATTGTATAAAACTGAAAGAACAAATCCATTTCTTACATTGTTTGTACCTTGAATTGATAAAATGAAATGAATTTGCTTTGTTGTGTGTTCTACTTTGCATCCTCTTTGCATTGTAAGGTGTCCTCAAGTGCCTTGAAAAGGGCCTTAAAAATTGCCTATAAATAAAGTGCAGTATTATTATTATATTAATATTATAATAATAATATTATATATATATATATAATAATAATATATATAATAATATAATATAATATATATATATATATAATAAAATATCTGAATCAATTTCAGTCATAAATTTAAATTATTCTGTAACTCGCCAGGATGGGTGATGATGTTTGAACAAATAGTTATGCAACTTTTGTCTCATCTTCAAAAAATAATATATTATTATTGTTATTATTATTATTATTATTATCATCATATATTTAGGTAATTAATGTATGTTGTAATTGTGTGTGTGTGTGTGTGTGTGTGTGTGTGTGTGTTTGCGTGTGTGTGTGTGTGTGATTGCTCTGATGATTGGACACACAGGTTCGGAACAAGCTCAATCAAGAACAGAACAGTAAGTTGCAGCAGCACAAGGAGCTGCTGAATAAACGCAACCTAGAGGTGACCATGATGGATAAACGGATTGATGACCTGAGAGAGCGACTGTACAAGAAGAAAGCTGAGGTTGGACTCAAAGACAGACAGACAAACCAAAGCTAAAACCACATTTTGTACGTTTTCTGCATCTCAATTTAATCTGGTCTCCTCCCCTGTCCTCTCCTGTAGCTGAGCCGGGTGAACGCCCCCCCCTCTCCTCAGCCGGCTCCTGTGAGCTCTGGTCGCATTGCTGCCGTGTTTCCATATATCCAGGTCCCGGTGGTGGGGAGGCAGGAGGGAGGCTACACTTTACCCCCAGATCCCCTCAAACCACACACATTTTCTCTGCCTGTTAGCCACACTCGATCCAAATCAGGTGAGCCTAGATCAACACTCTTCCCTCCTGCTCTGTTTTTTTTTCCCCTTTGAAGTTCACACTGGAATTCATGATTACATGGGAATTCGGCTGCTGAAGCTCTCATTCAGGCCTAAATCACTATTTGTCCTGCCTAACCCCTTAAACTCAAGGGTTTTTATTCAATAGATGCTTAATTTTGCAATCTACAAGAAAATTGATTTTGGAATATTAGAATGAATTATAACATTGTGTTAAGTATTTTTTGGGGGCAAAAATTCTAAAGCTGTTTTCAAAAGTATAAATCTGAACAAAGCATAAATATGCTTTTTCCCCCTAGTTTGTAAGCACCTCCTCCAGGCACATCTAGTGTATACTGTATGATTTAAAAAAAGAATTCATAATTGTACCAAAATATCTGAATCAGTTTTAGTCAAAAAATATAAATATCAATTATTCAGTATCTATTATGAATAATTCAGCATCTACTGTAAATTAATCAGTGTACACTATAAATTATTCTGTAACTGGCCAGGATGGGTCATGATGTACATTTACATTTACAGAATTTAGCAGACGCTCTTACCCAGAGTGACAAATGTCTGTTCTTCTATCTGTAAGTGTAAACACTGTCATTCTACTTAGATACTACTCGCTAAGTTACACACCATAACAAACCCTGGCAAACGTGTAAACTTTTAAAGACAATAAAGTATATAAGAGTAAAATGTTTAAACAAATAGTCATAAATTCAAGAAAATTTACTCAGTTAAGAAATATATTTTCCCTTGTTTTTACTGTTATCTGGTAGTAATATGTCACTACCTTCAGAGGGCAATGTTAATAGCTATTTGCCAACTGCCATTAAAAAACAAAAGAAGAAGACGATGTTAAATGTGTCGATAAAAAGCCTGTTAGAACCGTGAGAACCGTGAATGGTTCTTTGTCTGTGTGTATGTTCAAACTACTAGCTTTTTTCAAACTATAGTCAGATCCCAGTGAGTATTAAATCATATTTTTTTGTGTGACGCGCCCATCCCCACTATCTACTAGATAACTAATATTATGTAGTTATGAGAGTGAGGACTTAATATCTGGACCTACTGAAGAGTCCTTAGAGTTCAGGGGGTTAGATATGCACATTTCACATTTTCTATGCTCACATTCATTTGAACGCTTGTGCTTTCACACCACAAGAGACCATTATTCACAAGGGCAGTCCAAATTATATGACTGATGGAAACAGCAGTAAGAGGTCACTTCCCATGATCTCTCAGCACCTCTGTGTCTAGTGCCCATAGTCTTCACTATAACAGACTGTTACTGGGAAACATTAACCCCCAAGTTACAATGTAAATGTACCTTAAATCTACAGTTTTGTCCTTAAGGCCCAACTATATACTTTAAATGGCATTTAAAGCTATACTTTATTCCCTTTGTGGAAATGGCCATATTTGTATATTCTGTTTCATAAATTATACTATTTTATGTTATTTTAGGCAGAAAAATAAAATAACAGCCTAGAGTCACACAGGATGTACGGAGTCAGGCCAGCTTCAAAATATCTGCACAGGAAAATGGTTATGTAACGTACTGTAAACTATGAATGGTGCTTTTTTCTAAATGTTTACACATTCTCTTAATTTTCTGCCACTTCCTTATTCTCATCTTCCTCTGATAACGTTCCAGTGTGACAGTCTGGACAGTAAACCGCTGTGTCATCTCACCCGGAAGAAATGACTACTTAGCAAACATCTTTGCTCAGAAATGTGCTGTCACTGATTTCATGCTTAAATTTAGGGCTGGGCGATACATCCAGAAATCTTAATGCTATATTTTTCCAAAATGCTAAGTAGAGACTAGTTCGGAATTCCTGAACCCTGAAGATAGACAGCGACTTCTTTCTCCTCGTCTAGCTAGCTTAAGGTAACATCAACAACCCTTTTCTATCAACAGGGAACCAGTTTCTTTTTCATTCATTTGCCAGAGTTTAAATTGCTTGTGGGCTAATGTAGACAGACAAAGGTAAATGATTTGATTTTTGTGACATCACAAAAACAATGGATTTATAATGGATGGTATAATTTTCATATGTGGACTGTACAGAATGGGAAGTGAATGTTATGTTTTTAGGGCTTTAAATATTTTAATACTGATCTTACTGTTGGCCTTATCATCACATGTTCAGTCTCTGGTGATGCTATATGAGAACAATTGGCTTTGCTCTCTCTGGGTGGGTAGGATGGCTCTACCTCTTTCCCCATGGACATCAGTTAGCTGATGAAGTAGAATTGGTAGTTAATAGTCTCCTCCATAAGCATTAAATGACCACTGAAATTCCAATGTGAAGCACATGCTCACCTTCACCCTCCCAGTGTTGGTGGTATCATGTGATGGACCAGTGGCATCTAAACCCCTTTTCTACCAACAGGGAACGTTAGATTGGTTTAGATGTTCTTTTTCAATTTCACAATATTTTGAATTGTTCGGAACATTTAGACCTAGAACAATTTGGTTCAGAACCTGAAATGTTAGGTTCCTGCTGGAACCAAATGAAAGCTGTTTTTCTCCAGCACGAAGAGTGATGGTGGGTGTTTCAGTCTACAGTATGGGGTGGAAGCAGAATGCAGTGATGGAAAAGGATAAATCTTGTACATTGCCTGTTTTTTTTAATTTAATAATCATAGAACAATGTTTACGCCCACTGTGGAGCCCACTGTGGAGCGCCCCCTGCTGTCAATGCTTTCCTGATCACAGCATCTCTGCTCAATAAGGCTGGAAACGTGGGCTGGTTTGCTAGATTGCACCAAGATTCAAAGAATCCTGAGTGAAACTGGTTCAAGAACACGTTCCCTGTTGGAGAAAAAGGGATACTAGTGATACTAAAGAAGAACTGCTCCAACTACAGGCCTGTTAATGGCATAATTAGCATAATCACTGCATATAAAATGCTTCGGATCACATTTTCAGTATAAAAAATATTTGATTTTGGTCATTATTTTTGTTTTATCGCCCAGGCCTAACTGAATTCATCTTTTTAATATTTTTTTTCCCAGCTTTACTGTCTAACACACCTTCTTTTGTATTCTGTCATGTCTTGCCTCTCCTCCTCCCCCGTATTTGTCTCTCTTGCTCTTTGTCGGTGTTTTCTGTGGGGGGCGGCTGGGCTGGGTTTGTGCCCGCAGAGGACGATGGGGTGAGGAAGCCTGCAGGCCCGTGGAAGGTCTCAGACTTAGACATCATAGTGGACCCTGTGGTGGCCTCCGCTGTCCCCAGAGAGGGGCCCGGGTCCCCCTCAGGCTCCGACTGTGCCTCCTGTGAGTTTACAGATCTGGTAGAGGGAAAAGACCAGAAGACGGAGATTAACAGGCCAGAAATATGCTAAGCTAAGCTAACTTGCCACTGCTTATCGCTGTTTTGTGTTTTAAAAAATGAAAAACAAAAAGCTTTCTAAGTGATGCAGGTAATTATTTATGTACCTCACATGCAAAATCTGACCTTCATGGCCCAGTTTTACAGTACAGAGATTTACAAAACTTGCACACTGCAAATAAAGAACATGACACAACTCTGTTTACTATTCATGAATATTTGGTTCCCTAGATACACCAATCAGCCACAACATTAAAACCAATAATGGGTGTTGTGAAAAACGTTTATTTTTATTTTGTTGTCTTGTTGCAGTGGTACTAGTCAAGCAGTGGGATATATTAGACAGCAAGTGAACAGTCAGCTCTTGAATTCGATGTTTTAGAAGCAAAAAAATGGGCAGGCGTATAGATTTGAACTACTTTAACAAGGACCTTATTGTGATGGCTGGATGACGGATTTAGAGCAGTTGGTATCTACCAAAAGAGATCCAAGAAAGGCCAACTGGTGAATCGGTGCCAGGGTCATGGACACCCGAGGCTCACTGATGCATGTGGGTAATGAAGGCTAGCCCGTCTGGTCCGATCACAAAGCTACTGTGGCTTAGAAAAAGAATGCTGACTTTGATAGAAAGGGCTCAGAACACACAGTGCACGACAGTCAGAGCTGTTTCAGCAGCATGAGGGACCTACTTGATATTAGGCAGGTGGTGTTAATGTTATGACTGATCGGTGTACAAAACAGAAGACACAGCACAGGTGTACCAAACATGCTAAGCTAATGTACTGCAAAGCAAAATGACACCACATTTTTCTCAGTTCTGTTTAAAAGGTAACTGAGGAATACAATTTTGGGTTAAAAAGCAATGATAAGAATAAAAAAGTATCCTAAATAGGGTTGTTGCGGTGTCTCAATTAGTCATGGCTAGGTGATGGTTACTTAACTTTTGCATGAATGGGTGGGGCTAAACTGCTTGTGGACTAATATAGGTGGACATATGTAAATGATTTGGTTTTCAGGACATCACGAACACAATAGATTCAAATCAGACTTTTGATGTGGCATAATTTTCATGTGTGGACTGTATGGAGTAAGAAGTGAATAGTACATTTTGAGACTTTTTACATATTTAAATATATTTATGTAAAAGAAATTTTAATATTTAAATACAGTGTACTCATAAGTTAAATAAATACTGGCCCTATAATTACATGTTAGTGATGCTACGTAAGAACAGTTGGCATTGCTGTCTCTGGGTGTGTAGAATGGCCCTCCATCTGCCCTCAGCATGGGCATCTGTTGGGTGATGTAGTGGAATTGGTGGTTAACAGTCTCCTTCATGAGTGTTACACTGTCCACTGAAACTGCAATGGGAAACACATGCTCACCTTCAGCCCTCCCAGTGTTGGTGGTAACATGTAATTAGAAAAGTCCTAGCTACGGGGTGGAACTGGATGACTAAATTGGGGAGAAAAAGATTCAGTTTTCCAGGTTATGGGCCATTAAAGTATATTCAGGAATGAAAAATGTATTCTAAACATTCCTGTAAATGATTAATGAATATTTATAAGATCTAAAGAGGAGAAATTTGCTATGCTGACTTATTTCACTTATTTTAATGCTTTTAAAGCAATAAAAGAATATTAATTATACATTATGGATGGTTATGTGGCTGCTTATATAACTTTAAGAGCGTTCTACACTGTACTTCTTCCCATACTTCACATGTGGAGCTTTAAAAACATACATTATTCAGATTGCATGTTGCAGTACACATCCATTCTACAGAAGGACACATTACAGTGGTCAGTAATGCAATGCAGACTTGCCTCTCTTTTCTCTAACCTGAAGCATTCAAAGCTCTGTGACTCCATGTGTGTTGACGAGCTTAAACCTGCACTTTAAGTTCCATCTATTATTCAGCACAGAAAATAGCGCAGGGGCTTGGAGTCAAGGGCTGTTTTGAGACTGAGCCACAAACAAAACTATCTCTACTACTTCAAAAGGCCTCATTTCAATGGAGGGAAGCTGCAGCTGCCGTTATGTAATTCAGTTTATTTTTATGGGGGGAAAACGCTAGCTGCTCAGCAGAAGATTAGATCTTTGCATTAGGCCTTCGTTACACAGACGACTATAGACTTGTCATTTCAGGAATATGGCATATATTTTAAACTGATCTTCTTTCTTGGTCATTTAAAAGATGAATCCTCTCACTTCTGAATCATAATGGGATTCATGTGACTATGCAATACATTATATAGTTACAACTACATAATAAAGTGATCTAAATTGAATGCATTGCAAAAAGGGAATAATAGTTCTATTGTGTAGAGGTAAAGAGGAATCTCAGCCAGTTTTCAGCATATCTCCATAATTTAGTGGTGTAAAATGTTAAGAAAATCATTTAGAGTGAGTTTGGTGTGAAATGGTTCATTGTAGAGACTCAGACAACTTTACAGTGGTGGTGAATGGAACCAGACGTCATGTCTACACCACAAATATAGCAATTTTATTGACTCAACCCCAAATGAAGCTCCATGTGTCTCTGAGTTGAAAGAAGTTGATGATGGTCAAACAGTGAATCTGAACTAAATCACTTTAGGGGACTATTTTGCCTCACCATGTCCTGCATTTACCCCTCTACCACGAATGGGTTTAGTTGTAGGCCCAATCTCTGGTAAGACAATGTCTCAAGCATCAGGCAGCATCTTCATCACCATTTCATGTAAAAACTTTCTGCAAGGGAGCTTTTAGAGGGACAAGACATCTGGTTCCATTTACCACAACTGTGAACAATTCTGACTCTGTAGTACGTCTAGAACAGGGCAACTCTAACCAAACCCATGCTGCATGACTTTGCTAACACATTAACCACCTAGCTATGCAGAAATGTAGAAACCTTGGTGGAGTTCCCCTTTAAATGTTTAGAGCCAGGAAGCTTCAAGAAAAGGAGGCCAAAGCTGCAGTGAAGCCACAGACACACACACACAGCTCCTCAATAATCTCTTTCTGAGCCGCTCTGAGCAGAGGACAGGCCAGAAATACACTCCACACCAGCCCCTGATTAGAGACGTCCTTATGTCTCAGGGGTCAGAGGTGTGTGTTTGTCAGTATGGTTGGTCAGCCTCTTAAGGTCACGATTAGTGGCAGTGGAGAAAGGGAGCTGTTTGTCTGTCTGTGTTATTGCCTCATTCATCCCCTCTCTCCGTCACTTCTGCAGCGAACGATGCAAACTGGCCTTCCTTCACCAAGAGCAAAGCGCCGGACTGGAGCGACACCGGCCGAGAGCTGGGCAGCATGGCCATCAGTGAAAAGGTGAGGCACAAACATACATAACTGGCTTCACACGAGAGAGAATATTCAGCTGGTTGCAGGCTGAAGCCCTGCTGTTGTCTGTCACTGTGTTGAAATCTGTGATTGCAGCTCCTCTTGAAGTAGAGTTTTTAAGCTGCATTTAAAGCCAGAACCTTCAACCCCTTTAGCAGACTGTGCTGGACAGTGATGGCAGGAGACCTGTGGATAAATCAGCAAGCAGTAAACTAACAAAACCAGCAGCAAAGTGTAGTTTATGTAATTTTCCTCTGACCTAAATTCCCATTGGGTTTATTAAAATATATGTCTGTTTGTCTGTCCATCTATCCATCCACCTGTCTGTCTGTCTGTCCATCTATCTGTCTGCCCGTGTATCTATCTATCTATCTATATATCTGCCTGTCTGTCTATATAACCATGTATCGCTCTCTCTGTCTGTCTGTCTGTCTGTCTGTCTTTCTGTCTATCTATCTATCTATCTATCTATCTATCTATCTATCTATCTAT
>JBBPDA010117589.1:0-27886 GCA_037974385.1 Arnoldichthys spilopterus | reverse complement strand
TCTATCTATCTATCTATCTATCTATCTATCTATCTATCTATCTATCTATCTATCTATCTATCTATCTATCTATATCTGTCTGTCTGTCTGTCTATCCATCCATCCATCCATCCATCCATCCATCCATCCATCCATCCATCTCTATTTAAGCCTTTATACAAGTTTATATAGGTATATGTCAATTGTTATAAAAGGCTTATGTGGGTGTAATTTAACCTTATGAATGCTTGAAGGTCTTGTGGTGTGGTTAGTAAGTACCAAAAGTGATCCAAGGAAGGACAACTGATGAATCATAGACAGGGTCATTGGCACGCAAGGCTCTCTAATGCCTGTGGGAAATGAAGGCTAGTTTGTCTGATCTGATCCCAACAAAGAGCTACTGTGAATGCTGACTCTGATATGTAGCAATCTAAAAAGCCCTACAGATAGAAAGGGGTCAGAACACACAGTGCATCACAGTCAACGCTGTTTCAGCAGAATGAGGGACCTACTCAATATTAGGCAGGAAGTGTTAATATTATGGCTGATCAGTGTATATGTGTTCAAGAAAAAAACAAAGACCATCTAATGAACTGAGTTGACAAGCAGTTTTAGATTCATTGCTTCAGGAAAGCAACGATTGTTCTTTCATGACACCATGTAAAAATATTTTGGCACCCTTATTTCTAAAACAGCAGGAACCGTTAGGCACTATTGTCACAGCAAACAGCCCAGGTGCCGAGCCAACAGAACAGAACAGGCTAAGAGTGTAAAAAGAAAATGACTTCCTCATCAACTTGGGCAGAAGCACTCAGATTAGTACAACAGCAAACCAAAAAATGTGGCTAAGTGCTGCTCACCTCTTTGTATTATTCGTTTTTTTCCCCATTTGGAATGCTCTGATGATGGAATTCGGTCATGTTTGGACAATCATTCCTTTTTAATATTGCTGTGAACAGAAATTAGCCAAGTGCACAAGTCACAAATCAAGAATGTGCGTGTGTGGGTAAGAGAGAGAGAGAACATTAGGGTGTTTCATTCATAGCGATCCTGGGCTCCATGCCAGTACATCGCGCTTCCACTCGAACCCATACACACAACCAGATGCCCAGCGTTTCTCTTTTACACACCCTCATCAAGCTAGCCGCATGTGGAGGGGGAAGTTGTTCTCGTTAAGGGGCAATGGCTGGAGAGGACATATACTACCAAGAGACCTGACACACCATATGCATGGAAAACAAATTTGTATAATAAGCCAGTGCCTAATGATGTCTGCAGTTTTAGACTGATTACAACTAAACAAGGCACATAATGGGCTTTAAATGAAACAACGGGTCAGAATATGTGTTAAAAAAATTCATATAAATTGCATAAAATTAATCAAGCAATTAATCAATCACTGGCTTATCACACACATAATCACAATAAATGAATGGCATGCGTGACTGCAGTAATTTAACACACAGTGTTGGTGCTGATGGCAGGATACAGTGAAGCAGTTTATCTGAGTGTAGTTAAGCACATTTCCCCACAGTGCCCAACTCTAGATCTGGAGGACCAGTGTCCTAAAGGACCACAGTTGTGCTTTCCCTTCTCAGACACAAGTCAAGTCAAGGTTATTGCTATAGGGCTTTTTACAACTGACGTTGTCACAAAGCAGCTTTACAGAAACCGGGTCCGAGCCCCCAATGAGCAAACCAAAGGCGACAGAGGCTGGAAAAACTCCCTAAGCTGTAGGAAGAAACCACGGGAGGAACCAAGGCTCAGAAGGGGAACCCAACCTCCTCTGGTCGACACCAAATAGCAATACACCAGACACACCAGGCTCGACCCACTTGTTCATTGCCAGGTTTGTTGGGTTTGTGTGAGGAAATGAGCTACCAAACTGTGCTGGACACCAGCCCCTAGTACTGGATTTGGGCAGGACTGCTTTTGGTCATCGTCTTGAATTTCCATAGACACATCATCCAACTTTCTTCAGAAAAAGAAAAAGCTTAGTCTGAATGATAAATAATTCATAAATATGTATCAGCAGAGTTCCATAATGATAAAACAAAGCTCATTTTTAATAGTTCTTAAACTCAGAATTAGACGATACTGTACAGTCAGTTTCACAATGTGACTCATTAATACAGAGTCTGTACTGTAGTGTCCCAAAATCCCATACACTGTTAACTATTGCCCCAGACACCCAATTAGACAGGCAAATGTACAGAACTGCAAAGTGACCGAAAAAAAAGTTCCAAAAATGGTTTGAGAGGAGTGGTCATTAGTGTGGGCAAAGCCACAGTGACCAACATTTTAAATCTTATGAATAAAAAATGGCCATTGATTTATTACATTTATTAGAGGCTTCACTAAAGAAAGCTCATCAAAAGACCCTTTACTAATTGGGGCTTTTTGTGGTGCCACAGTCCTTTATTGGTGGGTGCATCTGCTGGGATCAGCTTTAGTGAGTGGTTTCTTCCCCTGTCAGCAGACACTGTTGAAGAGATAGATTTTAATTACAACACAAGAGACAAACAAACAAATAAAAAAGCATCCGAAGCAGTTTTTTCAGATGGTAATACATATATATATATATAACCTGTGGACCTTCTAACGTTTTTAATCTTGTATTAGGGATGTGGCCAACAACTTATCGTATCATTTAAACACTGAGTGGTTTGCTTCTTTGGGTTTTTAAACTAGTAGGAGGGGGCTGGTTTTAGTCAAGTTAGAATGTGGTATACCAGCTAATAACTGGCTTTTCTTTAATGCGTTTTTGACTTTGTTTTGTTATTTTCTTTGGTCCCAACCATAGTTTCTGTCTGAGTGATGCTACCCAACGCAGCATAGCTTTACTGTAAATGTGCCCTGGATGTACAGGGAAAGGGTAGTGATAAATGGAACATCTACCACCAGCTCTCAGCATTCTCCGGCCTTGAACTGCCACTGAACTGACCAAGACCATCACCCTTTGCCTGGAGCACACACACACACATGGACAAGCCTACTCTGGTTTGCTAATTTCACACAGGACAATGGTTATCCTCTGGAGGAACATGCATCATCACCAAAACGGGTCACCATGGCTCTGATGGCTAAAGCTCAGTTTAACCCCCTCACTCATCTTACATTTTTTTTCATATCACTTGCCTTGTTTCATAATTGTGGCTAGTTGTTGTGTCCTTCACAGTTAAACCAATCAATTTTCGAGAGACCAACATACAACATGGCTGGGTGTAACACTAATTGTACATATGCTACACACAATGCGCCAACAATGCATTTGAAAACATCTCATTTAAACAGGGGTCCACAAATGGGTGCCAGTGCATTTGGTGTTTTCACAGTGTGAGCCCTGGAAAGGGAAAAGGACAAGTGTGTTGGTCTGAAACAAGCAAAGACTCTTGCATCGCACCTGAAGCAGCTTTGCTCCAGGTGTAAAACAGGGCTCGTAAAGTTCAAATGTTTGCTTTCTTTTTTTTAAACATTATTTCCAATATTGGTAGTTGTTATTTCTGACTCTTTCAACTAATTAGCCCCAATTAGATGCTCCTGAGAGTTTCAGCCTATCAATACACAGTTTAAACTACTTTTGTTGCTTCTGTTTATCATCAGTCTAGGTTTCCATTGGATAGCTTTGTAGCATGGTTAGCTAATTTATAGTGATTAATTTTGACAAACGTTTCTGCAAATTTAATGCAGAAAAACAATATAATAACAATAATGGCTAATTCATTCTCCAGTGTAGTGGATTGGATGGGTAATGTAGGAGTGCTGTTACAAGAGGCTTCAGTTTCTAATAGCATTTTGTATTAGTTTTGTTTCCACTGAACTATAGTGTGAATTTTAAAGCTAAATTAACAAACTGGTTGAACAAAAACTATTAGAACAAAATCTTTGTGCACTGATAGATTTTATTTAACAAAGTCATAAAAGCACAAGGTGACTTAAGAGGTGAAAAACTGTAAACCCTAAAGCCTTGGGATTTACTTTTTTCTGCAGTGCTCTCTACTGAAAGCACAGTTGAATAAACATGATTGAGTTATACATGCATGAGTTAATACTTAAATTAGACTAAATATTATTTATTCATGATGACTGTATTTGCATGCAGGTGCTCCTTAGGGTTCTCTCCCCAAAACTACAAAATGATAAAATGCATGCAGAGGACTCTGGAGGATGAAAAATGTAACTGCACCAAAGGAGACTCTGCCAGACTACAGTACTTTGTACAAAATGATAGCTGCCAGATTAATTGGATCCAAGTGTGATGAATTAAAGAACACTCCAGTTTATTGTAAATGGTAATTCATTTAACTGTTCAGGCATAAAATTCATTTTTCCCATTCCTGATAGAAAACTAGTCACATTTTATTTGAGTGCTTTTCAACAGAAGGTATTTGGTATTATATATATATATGTAATTCAGTTTGACAATACCAAATACCTTCTGTTAAAAAGCCACTCAAATAAAAATGACGACAGTGTGTCGTTTTTTTTTTCAACAGCATTCTGGTGATTTTTTTGTCCTGCCAAGCACACCATTATTACTCATAAACATTGATTACCCAGTCTAAGGGAGGTGCTTAGTTGCTTAGAAGTTTCTCTGGTTTCCTTTGTGACCTTGTAGATCATTCAACTCTTTGCACTTGGAGTGATCTTTGTTGGTCAAGCACTCCTGGAGAGAGTAACAGTAGTCCTAAATTTCTACAGTTTGCACGTCTCAGTGAATCTCATTTTAGAGATGGTTTTGTCCTCAGAGACCTCCTTTGTTCACACCATATGTCTACAAACATGCCATTGATTGAAAACACCTGATTAAATCAACTGTTCATCCTAGATGTTCATATATTTTTACCAGACACATGTGTGTAATTGAATAATTTACCTAAATATATTTTATCTGTTTAACTGGGTTCTATTTATATACTTTTAGAACTTGTGTGAAAATCTGATTATGTTTCATGTCATATTTATGCAGAAACAAAAAAATCTAAAGGGTTCATTAACTTTCAAGCAGCACTGTACTCTTTCCTGGTTCCAGGAAAAAAACTAAAATACAACATCAAAAAATATGTGCTAAAGTTCATGAGCTGTTTTATTTCCCAGATTTTCTACTAGTTTTCTCTGTTCCTCCAGCTCCTCTCCAGTTCTTGACTCCTTCACTTTCCTCTGGGGTAGGAGAGGAGAGGTAGAAAGGAAGAGGTGTGAGTAGGAAATGCTGATAGACTGAGCTTTCCGCTAGTGTATCCTCTGCTGGAAGCCACTTTGGCAGATCTCTTGTCTCTTTTGGTATTACCAGAGCTGCTAGAAGACATCACCAAATCAGTTTCCAAGTAATGGAGGGGCGGAGGAGGGCTGGTGTTCCATCATGCTTGTATTCTTTCATCTGCCTTTTTCTCAGTCAGGTTTTCCAGTTCTGTCCTCCTGTCATGCCTCTCACTTGGTTTCTGTTTGTTATCCTTTCTGCTAATCTTTCTAAGCTGTGTATTGTTTTTAGTGTGTCAGACTTTAGCTCTGGTTTCTAGTTTTTCCTAGTTACAATTAAAAAGCTATTTCTTGATCCACATAGAACATCAAATTGCTCTTTTCAGTCCTGATGATGAGGGCTAAGATTGCAGGGTATACAATCAGCTAACTATTCCTTTAAACTGTGCAGCATCTAAAATGACTGTTAAAGCTCTATCCTTTAACAGCCCTCTCAAGCGTGCTCTTACAGAATAAGGGGATGTCATATTCATTACATTCTCACCAATATCCACTTATGCTCCTTAGCAGTGCTTAGCTCTCTATTCTGTGCTATGCAGATGTCTGAAGGTCAAACATTTGATTTTGAAGTGAAGTGAAAATTTACCATTGTGAACACACTCAAGCTTCACAATGAAATGTGACCTCTGCATTTAACCCAACACTATCAACAGCACCCAGGGAGAAGTGTAGCGGGATGGTACACTTGCTCAAGGGTACTTCAGTAGTCCCTGGGCTGGGACTTGAACTTGTGACCTTTAGGTCCCAAGGGCAATGTCCTAACCACCACCAGGCCTCCACTAGTGTTTTGCAGCCACATGTGACCAACATCAGTGAGCTTTAACTTCTATCAGGAGCTGTGGTTAAGACTACCTTCGTTGAGTCAAAGACAAGTCCAGGACCAGGATAAATCAAGACCTAAGTTTGAGTCAAAGTCAACACTAAATCCAAATGCTCACCAATATTGTGTTTGTGGCTAAAATGCAAATGATGAGTATGGATGCATTGTTTTGGCAGGCATATGACTGTTTACCAGGTGACCACTGTCAATGCCCATTCTAGACGGATTGTGAAATAATTAAACGAAGGTCCTTTTTCAGGAACAAGCTGGAAAAAAAAAAAAATTTAAGGTAGCTGGACTTGGCTGAGACCAACAAGGATATTCGGCAAAACCAAAGAAGCAAGTCTGAGTGCATAATCTAGAGAAGTCAAAAAACAAAGGCAGATCTCCACTGAATTCTCTTCTCTTTTCTTCTCTTCTCTTCTATTCTCTTCTTCATTTCGTTCTTCAAACTCTCTCAAACTAAACTGTTTTCATGACTCTAAATATGTCCTAATGTTACAGAACACTGTACTATGTTCAGTATTTTTGCCGTTCTCATTAATCAGCACTGCAGCAGAAGGCTTGACATACGCTGCCATATTTTTCTTCATCAGATGTTGTATTCAATCAGTCTGTCTCTTCCCCTGCCTCTCGCTGCATTTCCTTTCTGCCAGTGAATTCTGACAGGAGCTCATACTGGTTAACAGAGAGGAAAGGCAGCAGTACACTCAGCCCTGTCTTGGATGCTTGTTTCATATGGTTTAGCTATGCCTGCTTTCAAATATTGATTATGAAATCGTGCCTTTAGGTTGATATACTGTAACGCAACAGAATGAAAATTGCATTATTAGCATTAGCAGGTGTTGGTAATTGAATTTAAGAAATGTAAATCTTCCTGTTTTCAGCAGGAGCTGTCCTCTAGCACTGCCTGAAGAGCAGATGGTGGGTGTGACTCAGGAAACTGGCAGTGTAATTTAGTGCATGAGCGCTCTTCACCACAGCTCTTTTGATATGAACGTTTCAAAGTATCACATGCATCCCTGTGTCTCACAGGCTGTCTGCTCTTATCCAGCAGAACTATGCAGGGCAGCTTGGAAAGATGATGCGTGACCTCCTCTTTTGAAAGTAAAGGTGCCGTGTGTTCTTTGGAACCATGCCATATGAGAACTACTTTTAGGAACCGTTCTTCTTTAAAGAGGCATTTTTCTTTTTTTTTGTCAGTGGTAGATGATGAACTGAAACAAGCAATTCATTGAGGCAATTTTTGGCAGGTAGTAGATCTTCAAGTTTGAAAGCTGAAGTTCCTTTGTGTGAAGATCACCAGTGATTACCCCAGATCACCTCACTGGGACCCACCTGCCTAACAAAGGAACCTTACCAGTGACTTCACTTTTTGTGTCCACATGGGCACAGTTTATATGTATATTAATCTTTTTATTCATTTTTTTTTCATAATTACAGGAAAAGTGATGTGACTATTGGTCATTGTGAACACACTAAAGCACCACAATGAAATGTGACCTCATGTATCCCATTACACATGTAGCATGCGTGTCCATGCAAAAATAGTACTTATCTTGTTCCAGATTCTAGCACAACTGTTATCATTGCCAACATTACAAATCAAAATTTTTTGAAAACATGTAACATGTGAAAATGTTTGGATTTTAGACATCACAACCCTGGTTCCAGTCCCCACTGTTGTAAAGAAACCTGATCCCATGTTTCTCTGCAATTAACATTTTACATTGGACAGTTTGAATTATGCAGATGTTTTTTTTCAAAAAAAAAAAAAATCTAAATAAAAAAAAAAATAATAATTTAATGAGCCCAATCGGACCGCCGCTAATAAGTGGATGTCATTAGAGCATTTGGCACTTTCTGATTATTTGTCACCTCCTAGTCTCCTCATTTAAAGAGAATCAAACTGATCTAGCCTTTGTGTATTGGTCAGACTTTGGGTCAAGACAAAACTGAATAGCAATTAGCTAAAGATAAAAAAAGCTTTCAGAAGGCCACAGTACCCAGAGTAATCAGGAGGGTTTAATGCTTTGAAAGAAAAAGCAAATCAAATGAGAAACTAACTAAAGCACTAACTTAAGCGTAAGTACGCTGATATCCCGTTGCTGAAATACAGTTTTTGACTTTTAATTAGTAGCTGGTCATTGTGCTTGGAAAACATTCAGTAATGAGCAATATGTTAAGCACAGATCTACGAAGATTTTATTGTCTTTCACTACCTTTATCAATTTAAACTTGATATATTTCATGATCTGTTAATCATGCCTTTGTCCTTGATACACAACAGAGAAATGAAAGAGTGCTGCAAAAATAGAAAGGAAAATCTTAGTAGTACTTCTTGTTTTGCACTCAATTGTGCACCTTTTACACTGACTGTCCAGGTCCCTTTTAACCCTTCAGTGGGGGGCTTTTTTAACAGTTAAGGCCATTACTATGTGATTTGTTTTTGCTGATGCATCAGCATTCCACACTTACGTTCTAGAGCTCTCCTGTGAGACTGCAGCTCTCCGGAGTCACTGTTTCAGAACAGCAGATTCAAAGCATTAGTTTAAGGCCAGTGAAAATTGAGAGAGTGAGAGTCTAACCCAAACTGTAAAAAAAAAAATCTAGTGTCACTTTCAGTTTTGTATCATAAATATATCAGAAATTCTCTGGTTTGTTCATTCATTCGACTCCTTTTGGCTGTTTTGCTATATGTGTCGAGTGTGCACGATATTTGCACAAAATAACAGTTTGCTGTACAGCGCTGCATGACAAACAGCAAGTGTGTGTTTCTTATTTGCATGTGCTCTGCCCTGCAATGAACTGCACTTTGCTTTTGTCACATGTTCTGTGTGATTTATTCATTGATCTGCTTTCAAATGTAAAACGGTGAAAATAGAAAAGCTCTGAGTGTGAAGACGAGGGTATATTGACTGTAATATTGAACTGCCATTAACTTCGACTGTTGCTTGAAGAGCTGTAATGTCCATTGCTGCACAGAGATGGTAAATCAGATAACAAAGCCAAGGTTTGTGGTGTTCTGAGATGTTTGTTGGCTCGCAGTCAGAGCAGGTGTGGAAATGATTTCTTTTGCGTCAGTGTTTAATGGTCCGATTAAGTATCTCAACAGTGCCTCTAAAGCACTCAGACTTTCCACTCTATGTATAAAACTATACAGATGTTCAGGATACGAGGTCCTACATTTACATTCAGAGAACTCACTGCATTGTTGTGTTCTCACTAGCTTCCTGCAGCTGCTCACATTAGATAAGATGCTGATGCTTGTCTACAACGTTAAAAATGGTCATAACAAAGTTCAAACTCTGTACAGTATCTGAGGTTATATCTGAAGTGCTGCATGGCACAACACTTGCAATCTCTGTGTATTTTGTATATTGAATATATAGACATTTGCTGACACCTGTTCATCCTACATTTCTTAAGTCAAAGGCGGTTTGTCCTCCTTTTACTGCAGTTACAGCCTCTAGTCCTCTGGGAAAGCTTGGAACATTGTCGTGTGGGCTTAGTGCATTCAGCCACAAGAGAATTAGTGTGGGTAGGTACTGATGTACACCACTCCAACTCATCTCAGTAGTATTCAGCTGAGTTTCACGTCTCCAGAGAACAGCCTAGTAGTGGAGAGATGTATGTCCCTCTAGATTGGCAATAAGCATCCTTTGCAATTACAATGATGATCTTAGGCTCATGTGTGGCTGCTTCAGAGCATCCCATTCTATTTGCAGTGCTTTACTGTTCATATTATAAAGCTGTTTGCATGCAATGGAATGCTTGCTTTAGCAATAGGTGCACCTTAAAGCAGCTGATTGGAATTGGGAGTGTCTGTATGTTTTTGCATATGCCTCTGTGTTTTAAGGTATGAGCACTGACTCTTGTTTCTGACAGTGGCTAAGCTTGATGGTATGTTAATGTTTAACTGTTTGGAAGGATATATTTTCCAAGTAGACAAAGCACTTCTATAAGTCAGACTAAAAAGAGTGTCTGATAAATGCCATAACTATAAATAATCTGACATTGGTTCCACCACTCCTTTAACAAAATCTTCTCACATTACCAAATACATAGCTGTGATACTGTATCAAAAGGAGTATACTGTAAAGAATTGATCATTGGACTGTGCACTTTTTGGGCAGCTGTGGCCTAGTGGTTAGGACACTACCTTTGGGACCAGAAGGTCACAGGTTCGAGTTCCAGCCCGGGCGCTACTGAGGTTCCCTTGAGCAAGGTACCGTCCCGCTACACTGCTCCCTGGGTGCTGCTGATAGCTGCTCACTGCTCCACGTGTGCATGTGTGATGGGTAAAACGCAGAGGTTGCATTTCGTTGTGGTGCTTGAGTGTGTTCACAATGACACATTTTTCACTTTTTTTCACTTCACTCAGATTTTTTCATGGCTATTGGTCTCTCATTGATTAAGTGAGCTTGTTCTGAAAATGGGAACTGGTTTAATTTTTATCAAACCTCTTTGGACTCGTTCTTGACCTCCACTAGTCCTGGTCCTGCATTTGTCTTGAGCTCAACAAAGCGGCCTTGACCACAACTCTGCTGAACACACACCATCATAAACAGGTCAATTTGTGAAATTCACACACCTGCTGTGGTCATTTAGTCGTTGCAGTTATCTACAGCCCTGATCCCACACTAGTAATAAGACAATGAGTAGATGTAGACATATGGCTGCCAGTTTCTGGAGCGCTGCCACCCTCGTTGTGCCTGTTTGCCCTTTTCAGCTATTTGCTTCACAGGCCATTCCAAAGCATGACAGTACTCCAACTGTCGAGTCTGTGTGGCAAAATATCACCCTGCTTTGGAAGTGGCTGGATGGGCTTGGTTTATTATAATCTATCTGTCTGATACTCATGAATGGGAATGTGAAGCGTGTGTGTGTGTGTGTGTGTGCTCCAGTGCAGAGAAAAAGAAAAACTGCTCAGTCATGTTTGGGTAAGCTTAGCACACACACAGACCTGTGACTAGCATTTCACACTTGAAAGGCTGCAAACTGCAAAATGATTGAGGAAGATTTCCATTTGTGCTCGCTTGTTGTTCTGCTTACAACCTCTCTCTGTCCTTATTCTCTCATTGCCTCTCGGAGGCGAGGGAGGCGATGTGGTTTAAAATAAATGGCTGCAGAGACAATTGAATGCTAGGTGCAATCCCACCGAACCGACTGTAATGGCCTTTTATCGACAAGCTAATTCCCAGCAGGTATCGAATGTGCCACAGCAGAAAACGGATGGAAGGAAATGGGCTGCTGTATTTCCTTCCCGATCCCCTTCCTGGCTCATTCTCATTGACTGCGTCGTTTTTTCTGTCAAGTCAGAGCTTTGCTGACAGTTAAACATAACTGGGTGCCTAATTTTAACTGATTTCAACCTTCTGGAGCTGTTGATTCACTGCAGAATCTTTTACTATAACTATTCCTTATGGTTATTTTTGTTTGTTTGTTTTTACCCATGCCATTGGATGATCCAAGCATAATGACTCAATTAAATACTTTATTCCTGTTCATTCCTATTACTGGGAGACTGGGAGCTGGATCTCCATTTGATGCTACATCCAATAGAGGCTTTGTTCCTTTTGAGAGTGGGTAAGATGGCCCTCCCTCTCCCCTATCAGGCACTTACATGTTTGTTTGCTTGCTGAACTTAACATTTTCATCCAAGGGTGTTTGTTAAGAGGCAGTTAGCTGACTTGCTTACACATGTTCGCCTTCATCTCCCCAGTATGGGTGGTACTGTATTATCTAGTCCTAGCTAGTGGGTGGAACTGGACACAACTAAACTGGGCAAAAAATCCATTGATAAATACATACATAAATTGGAATGGAAAGTTCTTTAAGAACCATTTATGTGAACATGTAAAAAGTACATATATCATTGCTGTGATGAATGACAGAATGTACTGTAAATAAGAGCTGTAATTCTTCCCCTCCATTATGTCTGTAGAAGTAACAATGAGATCAAGACTACAGCAGAATCTGTGGACCTCTAAATCGGAGAATAAGTAGAATTAGATGAGCTACATTCAGAGCTGATTATAAGGAGCTATGCCCTCCTGTACAGGTCGGGTCCAACCTTAATGTGACATGCTTTACTCTGGTAGGCCTACAGAGATTCTCTTCAATGTCTCATTTAGCAGGATTATATTAGTCCTACAGGGAAAGGCTGCAAGACACCCGGATAGGCCACAATAACATTGGGATCATTGATAATGTTAGCTTAGCTCTTTTAGCTTCAGTCTCTTAAGTGCTATTTGAATGGGATTAGCTGTACATTGGTTTGTGGGCTAATTGTAGGATGTCTGGAAGATTGATGACCAGTTTGTGGTTCCTGTTACCCCAAAAAGGTTTCTTACACACAAATTTGTGGATATTCACTAGTAGAAAACATGTCCATGTATTTCATTTGTTCTTCATTTTTTTTTATCTTAGTCGTTTTGCCTGTTTTGTACACTTTTGTACAATTGCACACTAAAACAATATGCTTGGGCTTGATTTGGGTCACAGCAGCAAATAAACAAGTAAACTTGAGTGTCTTCATACTAAATAACAATTGCATTTTTTTTCAATTGTACAATGGAATATTTACAGACAAGGTGGATTTAGGAAGGTGGGCTTATGTGGCTCCAAACAAAGATATGTTGATTTGCCCCAGTCAAAGGCATTTGAGTTTAATGCCAAATAAAATGTTTAGGTTATTGTGTTTATTACGGCACTTAAATTAGATTTTCCTTTATTTTACTAGGAAGTCTCATTGAGAATAAAAACTCTTTTACAGAAGAAACCTGGCCAAGGTAGCAGCCATACGAACTCATCACATATTAAAACACACCATATACAATACAACATACAAATATAAAATCTACAAATTGATCATTTATAAGCACATTATTCCTTCAGAAAAAACAACCACAAGCCTCATTCATCACATTCTTAATGAAGCCCTTGAATTTACCAATTGATGAAAAGCTTTAACCCCCAGAAACCCAAATATAGGAAAAAAAGTGTACAAAAATGTTTCAACCTTTTAGATGTTGTTCTAGGAGGCATCTGATGCAGAAATCAGTGTTTTTTGTGTTTTGTTTTTTTTTTATTTTGACATTTTAGTAACTTTTTGGGGGAGTGTTGTAAAATTGCAACGTTGGGCCTGTAGGGCAGCATAATTTCTTTTGCTACTCCTTTGACCCACCAAATTTATAACATAGACAAAACAAGTTTAAAATCTCACAATATCAGTATATTCAATGGTGTCAAAAATAATTATGATCTACACACATCAATTAAGACAGATATATAAGATATATTTTATATATTTTACTTACTTCAGTCTTGATATATCCCGTCCAAAACAACAGGGTGCTGTAATCCAAGGCAGGTTCCCAAGTCGTATGACTTCATGGCCAGATAATCGGGCCTATTTATGTATTCTGCCATTTAATAGCTTTGCAGGACAAAACAATAGCTATTCACAATGTAAATGTGGTTTTAAAAAGAAAGAAAGGGGGACTTTAGTTGTAGACTGAAATATGATGTTGGAATATTGGAACAGTGGGTCTCTGGGGGTTTGAGACAGTTTAAAATGTATTCCATGCTGATGGTGCATAATAAGAAAAAAAAAACAGTATTCCATCCTGTTTTGGCTCATAAAAGCCTTATGTTCTCCATGCCGGTCAGCAAGTTCAAGTTCAAGTTCAAGTGGTTTATTTGTCACGTACATAGTTATACAAGTACAACATGTAGTGAAATGTACCCTGAACGTTCCTGAGAAAGGAAGGAGTAAGGAGGAGTGGTAATGTTTGGTTACCACCTCATCTAGACTCAACTGAAGTTACTGTGAACTCTCTTTGTTTTGCCATAAAGTGTATTTCACACCTTTTCAGCTTCCGCCTTTTCTCCAGTTTGCTTTCTTTGTTGGGAACCACCACAATTTGATCATTTAAGGGTTGCGTGGTTGTATTTTGTCAATGCCCTGCTCTTTGGATCTCCTAGAATCTTCCTGGTTTACTAACAGTTCAGGCTGCTGCTGAATATTACCTGAGGTTATTAATGTGGTACATTTTATAGAATGAAATTAACATAACCTGGGGCTGTTTCCTGTGGTTTGTTTTATAGCGCAGGATTAAAATGGCCTGTGCTTATCTCCACAGTTTATTTGTTATATAGAAGTCAGAAAGTTGATCTACCCGTTGTTCATGGATGTTATTGAGTATCATCATGTAAAAACTTATGAATGGAACAGGGAATAAGTTCACCATGGATTTGCCCCCGGAGTTTGATATTCTCTTTTTCTCCCTCTTGTTCCCTCTCCTCCTCCTCTCTCTCCCACAGCTGGGGTGTCCACTAAGCTGTTCAGCTGTGAAATGGGAACAAGCTCAGGCCATAACCACAAAACATCTGAATCTTGCTCATAAAACAACTGCCCCCTTGGGTGGAGGCAACTAAAGCTTAAATAAACGATGCCCTGGAAGATACAAGCAGCCTGCTGAAAAACAACACTCTGGGAGATGCAACGTTCTTTATGCTTCTTTATGTTCTGTTTCAGAGATCAATAAACTGACACAGCACATAACAGAGTATGTTGCAGCACCACTGGACTAGTAGTTTTGTACCATCAGTGTTGTGGAAGCTGCTGAAAAAAAAGTATTTACTTACAATTTCTAGGTACTAAATGTATCAAAAGTAATTAAATTACTAATTACTGCATGTGAAAGTTACTAGGGAAAGTAACTTTGGAAAGTTGTGTTACTTTTAAAGTGTAAATTCAGGTAAATTCATCACAGATCCCTCACACCCTGGCCACGTCCTCTTTCAGATCCCTGTTCACCAAGACACAGAGTTTCTTCCCTTAGCATATCACCCTCATAAACCATTGACAGAATTGCTCCATTCACCTTCTCCACACTCCCTGTGTAATATACACTGTATATATTGTTCTGCAGTTGTCTATTGTACATTAATATATTGCTAATTGTACATTGTGTACTTCATACTGTATATTGTATATATACTGTATGTTGTTTACTACATATCTGCGCATAACAGCAGCCACCTGTGTTCAGCAGAGCACCGACACTTTATTCGTTTATTCCGTCATTTTAGGAGGATTTGTGATAAGAAATCTGATAAGATACAGTTTAGGTTAGACACTTGTATAACTGACATCCATTATGGGCACACCCCTCTCACCCGCTGTATGAGACTGTAGGGGCTCTAAGTAGCTCTTTCAGTAACAGACTGGTACACCCTGCATGTAAGAAGGAGCTACCATCCTTCATACCATCTGCCATCAGGCTGTACAACACCTCAGTCAACTAGACACACAAAAGACCCACACTGTTTTTTCTTCAGCTACATTGCTGGATCTTTATCTTGTGCAATATATATTTATTATTATATTCGTAATGTAACACGGTCATAGTGAAATCACTGTGCAGTCATTGTGGAATCAATGTGCAATTCTATATATATGTATATTATAATAAGTAAATTTATTTTATTTTATTTAAAATGATCATTAGTGACATTATTCGTTACCACCAAACTAAAGGAATTAGTGTACAAAATTACACGTTTCCTGCAACACTGTCTGCCATTTACTAACATTAGCTTTGTGCGCTTCCACATCCCTGCACTCAAAGTTGTCCACTGAAAGTTCAGGAAAGTTTAAGCCAGGTCTGATTGCTTTGTGCGCTAATGTGGCACAAACTAATGTTGCACTATCACGACAGTCATGTGTCCAGCGCTGCATAGACTCATTTACACAGATAAACATCAGGAAACAAACCAAACCCCAACTACAGAGTTCTGTGAGACTCAGCAGGGTTTCAGGTGAGTGCAGGTCGTTTACGGTTTAGGTTCACAGCAGGTCTCTTTATCGCCCAGCTTTCAGAAATGAGGTGTTTTCAGGCCTGGACTGTCTGGGACTTCAGGATGTGCTCAATGGCCTCCCCACAGCTGCCCTGGTGAGGAGTATCTCCAAAACAATCTGCACTTCAATTCCCCCAACCGCTTCACACACACAGCGGGAGAAAGACTCCGAGACTCCTCATCCCTCTCTTCACTCAGCAGTTTTTTTTTTCTCCTGTCCTCCATCTCTTTTTTTTAGTCCTTGCCATCAATGTTTAAAAAAAAAAACAAGCTAATCCTGAAGTGAACTGAGACATCACAGTTAATCAGCACCATCAGTGCAGGGTGTCAAGTGTCGACAGATGCAGAAAAATAAACAATCAGAGGCACTAAAAAAAAAAATAATGAGGGAGAAAAATAAGCATCGGTGGCATTTCTGAAATACAAGGGAAATATTAATTAACCCCATGTGACTTTGTGATTGGGGAAGATTTTGCTTGGACACTTTGCAGCCCTGTAATGGTCCATCCATCCATTTTCTAAACCGCTTCTTCCATTTTGGGTCACGGGGAAGCTGGAGCCAATCCCAGCTGGGCCCAAGGCGGGGTTCACCCAGGACAGGAGGCCAACCCATAACAGGGCAACACATAGACACACAACTATTCACACACACTCACACCTACAGGCAATGTAGGCAACTGCAGCCTTTGGAAAATGGGAGGAAACTGGAGCACCCAGAGGAAACACACGAACATGGGGAGAGCTTGCAAACTCCACACAGAAAGGCACCTGGGGATCGAACCCAGGACCTTCTTGCTGTGAGGTGACAATGGTGCCTACTTAAGTCTGTAAGTAATACTGTATACGTTTCAGTTGATCATATAACATATATACACTGTATGTCATTCACATCAGGAGAGAGTCCATGTGGAGGAGAAAGGGTGAGTATAATGGGAAAAGAATGCTGATGTTGGACCTGTCAGGCAAGAAGAAAAGAGGCCAAACAAGAGGTTAATAAACGCAATAAGAGAGGACATAAAGGTGGTTAGTGTGAAAAAGGAAGATACAGAGGACAGGAAGAAAAAAAAGAAGAAGACATTGTCATCCATATGTATGTATACAGTACACCTGCTCATCCCGTGTTTCTTTTTTTCAGAATTTAAGAGCATTAATTGGGTGTTTGTCCCTGCTTTGATGCACCAATAGCCTCTTCTCTTCTCAGAAGGCTTTACACTAGATTATGCTTAATTGCTATAAGGATGTGATTGTGTTCAGCCACAAGAACATTGGTGAAGTCAGATACAGATGTTGGGTGATAAGTTCTTGATCCCTGAAACCATCCCATAGATAATGAATTGATCTCCAACTCAAGAGAGTGCAGTTCCACTTCTCCAAATCTTAATTTTGAGGAGCTTTATGTTCCCTTAGCTGACGCTTTGGTAACATTGGGCTCGTGTATGACTGCTTTAGAGCATCCTATCTACTGGTGCACTAAAGGAAATTTGCTATTTAGATGCAGTTGCTTCTTTTTGGAAAAGGAGTGGATTTACAACAACCTTTAGTTGGACTGAACAATAACAGAACATTAAAGCAGTTCCACTGCTGAAATACTTACTGCTCTTTGCCTTTATAGTGCAGTATTGTATTTGGCCTTACTGCTATCAAACTTCATGATGGGCTCGTATCAGTGGTGACAGGACTACAACTTAAAAAAGACTGCACTCTTTGCTCAGTCTGCTGTATCAAGTTGCCTTCCAGACCAACTCCCTTATCTAAGTCCATGTTTGGTCATTTTAGATCAATCACTTGATGTGCTATCTCTCCACTATCTCCTTCTGATTCCATTACCTGATATCCATGCTTACTTCTCTGTTGCCTATTTGAGATCTCCTGATTCAGCAGGAATCCATGACAAACTCAAAGGTCTAAAGTTCTTTTATGAAAACTGGGATGCCACAATTGCTGCTTACATTTTGTACTGGCCATGTGAAGAAATAGCGTCTTTTCCACTGTGCAGTGGACTTTGGGCTGGATAAATCCTTCCACCCGGGGGGGGTGGGGGGGGTGGCTCAACCAAAAGAGCTGACTTTGAATGGGGTCAGAACACACAGTCCACCACAGTCAGATCTGTTTTTGCTGCATAAGTTTGACCTACTCAATATTAGGCAGGTGGTCATAGCATTATGGATGATTGGTATAAAAGCAAAAACACACTGTTCTAGGTAATCAGTTCAATAGCTTAGCCCTACATTGACTGAAGCAATACAGGCCAATGCAATAAGCTGTGTAAACAACCTATGTGTATACTGTAGATGCCAAATTGACAATTTCAGATCAGTAAGAGGAGTTGGAGTTATGTAGCCTACGGTGGAAAAACTTTCAGATAGAGAAATGGAGAGATCATATGCAGTACTGTGTTTTGTACACACTGGTAAGGACCAGTACACTCTTTAATAAAACCACATTAGTTCCACTGGGTGATAAACAGCCCATATAATATTGTGTTTGGCACATCACTATTTGTAAATAAAGACAGAACATTTATTGTGCATGACTGCAATGCTAAATTAACTTTTCAAAACCATTTTTATGAGATGGAAAATTTTAGTGCAAGAGCTTTCACTCCCACCAAGAAGATGCTCAACCACATCTGATTTTACAGATCTCATGCATAGAAGATTAAAAAACCTACTAGTAATACTATTTTTTTTTAAATAATATTTGATAATAGGGCGGCACGGTTGTGCAGTGATTAGCACTGTTGCCTCACAGTGAGAAGGTCCTGGGTTCGATCCCCGGGTTGGCCACAGGTACCTTTCTTTGTGGAGTTTGCAAGCTCTCCCTGTGTTCGCGTGGGTTTCCTCCGGGTGCTCCAGTTTCCTCCCACAGTCCAAAGGCTGCAGTAGGTTGATTGGATTGGAAAATTACCCATAAGTGTGAATGTGTGTATGAATGGTTGTCTGTCTCTGTGTTGCCCCTGTTGCCTGCATTAGGCCCGCAGTCAGCTGGGATTGGCCTCAGCTTCCCCATGACCCAGAAACGGAAGAAGCGGTTGGAAATGGATGGATGGATGAATGGATATTTGATTATAATTGCATTTTTAAATAATGTATTATTATTATTATTATTATTATTATTACTATTATCCATTTCCAAACCACTTGTCCTTTTTGGGGGACTGGGAAGCTGGAGCTAATACCAACTGACTATGTGAACAAAGCAGGGTTCACCCAGGACAACACGCCAACCCATGACAGGGCAACACATTAACCATTCACATACACACTCACACCTACAGGCAATTTAGAGTAACCAATCAACCTATTGCTGCCTTTAGACACTGAGAGAAAACCCTGCAAATGCCTCACAGAAAGGCACCCGAGGAACTTCTGTGCTCTGCTGTGAGGTGACAGTGCTTATTATTATTATTATTATTATTATTACTGTTATTATAACCACTAACTAAGTTTAGACACCCCTGGTCCAAATCTCTGTCTTTGTGACTAGTAAAGTGAGTGGAGGATGCACTGATCTCCAAAAGGCATGGGGCATCAAATGTGTTGGACTGCTTAATGGTACTGAAATTTAAGCATGATATTCACACTTTATAGTCGGTACCATTAATCATTGGCACCATTGGCAAAAATAAGACGAAGGGAAGGTCATAATGCAGAGATTGAGTTTAGTATCTTGCTAATGCTAAGAAGCCTAAGAAGAATAAAACATTTCTATTTTTTAAGAAAAACATGAAACAAAAAATGTTATCTTTATATCACCTTTTACAAGAAAGTACATAAATGTTCTAGATTTTGAAGGAAACACTAAGTAAATGATTTAGAAGCCTGACTGCCAGTAGAGAGACTCATGCCTGTTCAACAGATGGGCAGAGTTGTGTTTTTACCTCCCAAACTAATGAGGCAAACTAGCACTCAGTCAACCTTTCAGAGCGTCCGACGTGCTCTAACTGCAAATACTGACTTCAGCAGCTTTGGTAGGTGACCAGGTTTTTAACGTTTTTTAAAAAAAAGGAGACTGACTTTTCTGATTTTGGCAACACTATAAATACTGTATTTTCAGTTGAAAATCAGACCAAGTTCCAGCTTAGATCTTGAACAGCTAACTGTATTATGGCTTGAAGCCAATGATAGCCTAATACAGGGGTGTCAAACTCCGGTCCTAAAGGGCCATTGTCCAGCATTACTTCGTCTTTCTCCTTCTCAAACACACTCACTTAACCTGGCACTTAGCAGGTAAGTTGAATCAGGTGTGTTTAAGCAGGGAAATCACCAAACTGTGCTGGACACCGGCCCTCCAGGACCAGAGTTTGACACCCCTGGCCTAATAGATGAGCTTATGATGTAATACTTGCTCAAATAATACTAAGACAAGCCCATGTGTCCTATTTAATGCTGAATTGCAATAAACTAGTGTTTTCCCAACGTTACCAGAAGCCTATGCTCTTACATATTTGCAAGTTAAAGTTCTTTAAAGGTTCTTCACTTGGATGTAAGATTGGAGGAAACCAGTGAGTTTTACAAACTGACTGAAAACATAGAGTTGAATCAAACAGCTCATAATTAGGTGACTTCCACCACTAAGCATGCCACACATCTACCCTTCTACTATGAGCCAGCTTGGGTGTTCCCATTCACCAGTCTGCTAGCAGAGTCCAGATTCCAGAACTCCATTCCGGATCTTACTATAACACTTTATTAGTCAGATCAGCCTCACCTGTATATTAGAATTTAAAGCAAGAATTGCTATTTTTACTTTGCAAAGAATTGTTTTGTCTGGGCTAGACTGAGCATTACTTTGTTGTCTTTTTTTGCTTATCGACTTTTTGCCTCGTATTTTGGATTCTGGACTTTGGATTGTGGACATTAAATCTTGTCACTGCATTTGAAGCCTCTGGGATTTCATTACCCATTCTACAATGTACTACACTTCTTGCACAAAAGATTAAAGCTCCTAAATGACTTTTTGCTTGATTGTGCACTGTTTGGAACCAGTGCTTTTGGTCTCAAACTTTTACATAATGTAGAGGTCCCCAAAACCTTAATAAAAGTTATTTACACTCCCTTTCATTTACAATACTGGTACTTCAGTCATTCTCCTAAGGCATCTCTCCAAGAAATCCTTGGCATCTTTATTTTAAAGAGAGTAATATGATTACATCTTTAATTTGCAGTCAGCTTGAAAAAAATCAATCTGCTTTTTCAGAGACCTCAGCACTTAAAAACATAAAGAGAAAAATGGCCTGTTATTAGTCCCACTTAAAGTAAATGAGTATTCCGTGTTCAAGGTTGCACTCCACAAGGAAGGCTGCTGACATTTTAAACATCTAATATATCAGTTTTCTCCTCTTACCTTTGCTTAGCACTAGAAGGAAGTAGACGAAAACTCAGACAGCCTCCTTAAGAGCATGCATAATGCTTGTTGGTTTGGAGAGGATGTTTTACAGTGCTGTTATGGCAAGACTAGTGTTGTAAACAAGCCACTTCCAATGTCACATCCTGTAGGAACCAATGGCATTACTCAAAGTAATTGTCTTTACATCACATCTGCCTAGTGTGCACCCCCTTTATGCCAGATGATCCCCCATCTCAGAGCTGATTTATTATGAGGCACAAAAAGCGATCCCTCATACATTAGCATACAAATGTCACATTGTCTCCCACAGCATCAGCTCGTTTTTTGGTGTGTGGTTCTCACAAAGAGATGGCTGTCATAGTTATGAGTTAACCTCAGGCAAAGCAGATCGATTTCTAAATTCAGCCTCGGTTAAACTTTGAGAATGTCACATGGCAATGCATTAAATATAAACAGCACATCCCACCATTATCACTAATATTTCCCTTTATTACAATGTTTAATGTAGGCTGTAAAGGATAAAAAGCACTTTGATATTTGATCATTTTTGAAAAGTTCAAATTATCGTTGCGCATAAGGAGAGAAGTTGAGATATTGTTCATCTTTATTGCCAAGTTTCATTGTTTGGTTCTGCACATAACTTCTATGCCCTAACAGCTTGGCTAGATCCTTGTTCACCATAGCCAATAAAACAATGAATCCTCCCTGAACCATACGATTTGAACTCTGTCTTTTCAGCTTGCCCTGGTATTGTCTGATATGTGGTCCAAGCATATACATACTGGAGCTGATTAGCATGTGGATCCAATTGACAATCAAAACAGGCAAAATTAAGGAAGGTAAATAGGAAAGAAAGTTTTATTCAGCATTTCAGACAGAATTGGCCACCAACATCAGCAGTTTTGGATAACATTTACATTTATTCATTTGGCTGACGCTTTTATCCAAAGCGACTACCAAGACGCGGAGCAGTGTAGTGGGACGGTACCTTGCTCAAGGGTACCTCAGTAGGGCCTGAGCTGGGCCCGAGCTGAACCTGCGACCTTTAGGTCCCTAGCGCAATGTCCTAACCACTAGGCCACCACTGCATATCAGAACTGGTAATGTCTTTTTTTCAGGTTTCTGATGCAACATTTATGGGCGTGCCCACACACATTATGCTATAATCAGACTTTGCACCAGCACAGGGCACAAAAAGGTCATCCTAATTCTCATCATAATTCAGAGATATGTTTTGGGCATAACATGCAATAAAGTAAACAGAATGGCCATTCATCTCACCTTTAAAAGGTAGGGGCACAGGGGCTAGGGCATGTTGTCATTATAATTGCATTAACCAGATTGTTTTTCGGTCGAGGGAACGGACCTGCTCACGTGCAAAGTGAAAATCATTCACAGGAGCAACAGTGCCTACACCTTTCGAGTGGCAAATGTGTACTTCAAGAGCACATCTGGGTCCATAACAAGCATCGTGCACCTGCACGTGCTGCTTAGATCTGGTTTAATAATACGCCACTGACTTTAGAAACATCATTTAATTTGAAAATGTGCATATGGCGTGAAACATGGGAATGCACCAGAATGAAACTTGCAAAGCCAATTTGCCTTGAGCTTTCCGCTGGTGCAAAATAGGCCCCCATAGCTTTAGGGTTAGGCTTATATCACTGCCTGTTGGTTTGGCATGCTGTCAAGAGTGCTTTAGCAAAGGACCTTGTTTTGATAAATACCTGGGTACATGTGGACTAGGCCTGTATCAGTGCTGGATTAGACTGTGTGTATGCAAACGCACTGTAATTCTTCATGCAGTCTCACAAACCATGACCACATTTCTTCACAGCACATATGGCAACATTTTGTACATCTATCAGTGACGAGAGTAAGGGTGTGGAGAGGTTTAAAAGCTATTTAGTTTTTGCAGTCTCTGTTTACTTTTAGACAAAATGATGCAGTTAGATCACTGCCACTCAGAATATGTAAATGAACGTCCAGCCTTGCAGAGTTTAAGCTAAGGCTTTAAGCTTCTGATGCGTTGCAAAGCCTGTCAGCTTCATGCAGATTCCACTGAGCAGATCAGCCAGTGAACAAGAGTCTTAAAACACTGCAACAAAACTTCTGCTTAACTGTCAGCTTGCAGCTCTAAACCCATGTCAAAATATTCAGAAAAACAACACAGTGAGCTAGCCTCCACGCAGCTGTGGCATACAGTGTTCGAAAAGCCACTGAGCAGCGACTGGAAGGAACGAGTAAACAATGGCAGGTCAAACCCAACGCGATAAGTACCATAAAGGACAAAATAGAAAAAAGGGCAAGTGATTGAGATATGGGAATAAATAACAGAGGATTACTCTTTAGTGAAGGTGTGACGGTGCATTAGGGAGCCACATTCCTCACGACTCGAACTTCAAAGTGTAAGGTGAGAACGGGCAACTTGCTTTGGAGCTTATCCAACTGCATGAGCAAAGAGGAGAAACAGCATCAAAACAACAATGAGAAAATGCTCCACAACTCCAGAGACGTGTCCAAGTGAACTAAGCCAGCATAAGTGTAAACTCATGGGCATGGCTCAGAATCAATGGCTGATGAGTGGGGCATAAAGAATCAGTTTGGATTTACTGCACTTGACTGTACTTGACTTGACTTTTCATACTTATAAAGACAAGACTTATGCTCAAATGCTCAGAAAACAATGTTATTTCGATTATGCCCCCAATAGAAGATTTTTGCATGTGAGTATTTTTTTCAAGCCTGATGGAGAAGGCATGTGAGAGAATGCCGAAAATGTGCAAAGCTGCATCAAGACAAAGGAAAACTGAATTAGGTTTTATTTGTTACATTTAAATTTGTGTTATTACATATTACATAATGTCATGACTGTTGCTTTGCAGCTGTCATTGTGGGCTTTGAAAAGTTCTTAGTTTATGAGCGACTTAGCTGTTGAGACTGAGTTAGCATAAGCATAATAGCATAAGTATGTAATTCATAAGCCTGGAGCACCTGGACTACATACATTGACCAGTCATAACACTAAAATCACCCACATTAGAGTCCCCCACATGCCACCCAACAGTTCAGACACGTCTAGGTTTACTGGTGTAACAGGTTTTCTCTGTAGACTTGAAAGCACTGTGTGCATTGCTATGGGTACTGCCTAGGCTTTGCTTCCCACATACATCAGGGAGACTTGGGCACCCACAACCCAGTCACCGGTTCGCTGGTAGTCCTTCCTTGGATCACTTTTCTTAGATTCTAACTATTACATTCTGGGAACACTCCACAAGACCTGCCATTTTAGAGATGCTCTGACTCAGTCACCTAGTCATTACACATTTTTCTGGCTTCCAGCACATCAATTTCAAGAACTGACTGTTCACTTGCTGCCTAATATATTCCACCCCAAACAGGAGCCAAAAGTTCATAAATGTTATTCACGGCACTTCTTAGTGGTTTTAAAGTTATGGCTGATCGATATAGATACATAGATAAATAGAGAGAGCTAGATAGAGGGAGAGAGAGAGAGAGAGAGAGAGAGAGAGAACTTCCTCATATTATCATATAATAACAATGTGGAAAGTTAAATCTGGTATTCTGTGTCACCTTGTGTAATGGTGTGCACACACCCTCAGTTTCGGCTTCTGTTCAGACGCCTGGCAAACTAATCGATAATAAAAACAGTGCAGACGCGTTTATCACCTGCAAATGTGCCACTACTGCTGCGAATGCTCATCCCTCAAAAGAGCTCAGCAACACTGAACAAAACCACTGACTTGTATCAATTAATTCACTGCATTAGCATTAGAAATGGTTTGTTTAGTTGAGAAAGCCACAAACAGTGTGAGAGAACATTTGCCGCTTAAGGGCATTTGAGGGATAATTAATACACCCACTAATGGTAAGATACAATGTTATGGAGAAAGCTTACACTTAGCTGTGTCGGAAGCTTCCTTTTGGATTCAAATTTTTATTTTGTCCAGGACCTCCATCAACCCGCAAGATCATGTATTACTCCATGTTCCAGGACCACATCATTTAACATTTAAGCCTTAGTTGTGGGTGCAAGGATAAAGCCTGGAATACGTGAACAAGTCTTGTTTCTGATCCTTGCTTCATGATCACAGCAGACTCCAGTGGGAGAACTCTGAGAGAGTGAGAGCATAGACATCATTTACACTGAGGACTTGGGGACACTAGGGACTCAGCTCCCTGGTCTCCAGATGCCAGTATGTACCACTCGAACACCGATCACCTGTCCAACCATCTGTCCACCGTTTCCCAAGTTCTTGATGATGGTTTCTACACATGTTCCAATTCCCAAGTTCATGTTTGTGAACCCACACTGCTCGACGACCCTTTGGTGATGCATCAGCGAAGCAAAGACAGAGACAAATGTTATTTAGGCACATCGTGAATATGGGGATGAACGTACAGGGTCTTCAGGTTCGGCAGTACATAGAGTAATGCTAAAGATGATCACAAATCTTTGTACAACTTTACAAAAGGCTATGCTTATAAAATGCTTATTAAGTTTATTTTTAGTTTATAAATTGTTAATTATTAGGTTACAGTGGCTTAAAAGGCATTAATAAGCAATTATAACATAAATCTAAGGCAATGGTAATGATTTTGGTGGAGATGGGGTGGAGCTTATGCTATGGACACACCCACACTTGAACGGCAGAGTGTTTTTACATCCAAAGCCCTTTATTTATCAATGTGAACACACTCAATCCCACATAAAGTGGAGCGGTATTTTGCCCAAGGGTACCTCAGTGGTACCTGGCTCAGGACTGTTCACAGGGCATGGTCCTTACCACTAAGTAAGTAAAAATTTTTGTATACTGTGCTTTTCATAGACATAATTCACAAGGCACTGTAGAATGCGATAAGAGAAATAAATTATACAAACCTGATGAAACAAACACAAACAAAACTGAACCACATATTTAACCAAAAGCTAGTTTAAACAGTTGCGTTTAGATCTAACTGACCAATATCAGCTCCAGTGGAAAATTTTTCCAAAGCAGTTTGAAAAGCACAATCCCCACGTGTATGAAGGGGCCTGATTAGGCAGGGCTCTGAAAACCAATACCAGAATTTTAAAATGGATCCTAAATTTAATCAGAAGCCAGTGTGAACTGGATAAACCAGGAGAACATCATTAGCTAAACAGCAGCATTTTGAATAACCTGAAGATGGGCCACCACTGCTAATAAAAAATTGTTTTCCCTCATCACCAAATTTTACCAATTAATGGATGTAGGTGTTACAATAGTAAGTTTTTTCTCATGAACTTGTAGGCATAACTATACGTGAGGGCTGTATTTAGACCTGTAAGAGCAATGAGAGGTAAAAATCAGCATTTAACTGGCTAATAATTCAGAGATGGAAATAAAACAAGAACCCAGAATTCATCCACTGACAGAGTGCATCAGAATGTGCATTGCTAATTCCAGGTAAAATATAAAAGTTGCATGTGTTTCTATCAAAAAAGGGACTTGGGGATGGTTTAAGTGCTTTGAGAGCCTGAACACAGAATTGGAAAACGCTTTTGGGGGCAACATCGTTTAAAAAAACGAATCTTCTGTTCCATTAAGTCAACGTTTTTTCTAATGAAACCCTGGGTACTACAGTCTTTCTGCTGAGATGTGTATCTGCGAGAGTTGGAACACTAATTATGCATGAGAGCAGCGGCAGCTAATTTGATCTTTTATGGAGATTTGTGCTGGAAAAGGGGTCGAGAATCTGATTAATGCTTTAACAGCAAGTTTGGCAAGCGCAAAGTCATTAGACATGTTTCATAAACCTCTGCCAAATAAATTAGAAATGATTATACGCTACAATGCCAATAGTTTTAGACTTTTTAATGTGCTGGTAATGGGAAAGTAAGGCACAGAGTGAGAATACAGACAAAAGAATGGAAAAGTATGTTTCTTCAAATTCTAATTTCGTTTTGGACGATTCTGCAAACCTCAGAAAATTCCTGACTTTCTCTGTGATGACAGAAATACACAGATACAGTGACACAACCTAAACTGGGAGAAACTCTAACCAACTCTGTAATTAGGACAAGCTTTTAAACGTCATAGGCTAATTTTGACAGCTTTTTCTTGAGATTCCCCCTGGTTTGTACCATGAAGCTATTTCTTTCACCATAAATGTTAAGAATACCCATGTTTTATGTATATGATTAAACAAATGTATTATTTTATTTAAACCCATGCCACTGACAATCAGTGTCATCGCTAAAGGTGCAAAAGAGTGTGCTGTAGCACCTCCTAGAACATGCTTGGCTTCCCTACAGCCCACTCAGCTGATCAGTGTATGTCCATTGTGTTACCATTACTAGCAACTGTTGTGACAACTTGCAGCATATAACCTGTCCCATGACAATGTTTATGGCATGACTTTAAATACTGGGGATGCACATGAGGCTGTAATCACTGTGGTTACTCCCACTGAGTGGCAGGAAGACATTCAGAGTTGCATTGGGCAGTGGTGGCCTAGTGGTTAGGGCACTGTGCTGGGGACCTGAAGGTTGAAGGCTGAAGGTTGCAGGTTCAAGTCCCGGCTCAGGCACTACTGAGGTACCCTTGAGCAAGGTACCGTCCCACTACTCTG
>JBBPDA010117549.1:11257-27908 GCA_037974385.1 Arnoldichthys spilopterus | reverse complement strand
TTAAATGCAGAGGTTGCATTTCGTTGTGGTGCTTGAGTGTGTTCACAATGACAAATAGTCACTTTCACTTCACTTGGAACATGCCACAAGACTTGCTGTTTTGGACATGTTTTGACTCAGTCGTTCCTTACGCTTGCCCATTTTTTCTGCTTCCAGCACATCAATTTAATAAACTGACTGCTCGTTTCCTGCCTAATACATCCCACCCCACTGACAGGTGCTATCTATTAAATGATTAAATGGTAAATGTTATTCATTTCACTTGTCAGTGGTGTTAATGTTATTACTGATCTGTGTATATGTGCACTGAGTTCTGGTCTAGAGGCCTGATGTAAACAAGGGGTGTGCTTGAACTCTACTTATTATCAGCTCACAGTAAATTCCTGTATCTAGCATGTAAGATACTTAACATCAAACCACAAGGTGGCATTCTTCATATCACTATGTGTAATACATGGAATAACTTGATTTGGAAAATGCTCTAGTGTTACTTATTTTTCTTCACCTATTTATTAACAATACCTTGTCCCAGTTGAAGTTCTAGTGGCATCTTACCACATCACTCTGTCACAGTTGCAGTTCTAGTGGCGTCTGACCACAACACTCTGTCCCAGTTCAAGTTCTAGTGACATCTGATGACAGCACCCTGTCCCAGTTCAAGTTCTAATAATGTCTGACCACAGCACCCTGTCCCAGTTCAGGTTCTAGTGGCATTTGACCAAAACACCAATCCCAGTTCAAGTTATAGTGGTGTCTAACCACAGCACCTTGTCCTAGTTCAAGTGCTAATGATGTCCGATCACAGCACCTTGTCCCAGATTAAATCCTAGTGACTTCTGACCACAGCACCCTATCCCAGTTCAAGAATTAAGATTTGGCCCCTAACAGATCACTGCTTCATATCAAATACAGCACAGAGACAAACTGCTACTGTCCAAATATGTCCAGACCTCATGGTAGCACCGACATGATTGAGTAAAGGCATGCTGTGCATGTGTCTACATGTATACACCTATGAGTGTGTGTGTAGGTGGCCAGACGTCTAAGTTATGCAAACAGATATATAAAAAAAGGGACCAAGAAGCAGAGGAATGAGGGCCCCTGGGTTAAAAGGAACAGAAGAGAACATTGTAGGAGGAGTCCAACGCATGACAAAATTAGAATCTTTTCTGTATCAAAAGATTATCCTTAAATATATATATATCTCATTAACAACTCTTACTGTGCTGAAGTGAGTGTGGTGAAGCGGGGAAAACACTACAATATGCAGGGCATTTTTGTCTCTCTGTATACTTGTATATGATTGAGATGACAAACTTTACTTTAACTTTAAATTTGACTTTGGCATTGGGCCTCCAGGAACAGCAGTGGGAAAAACTGCTCTAGTGCAAATTCCCACAGTTCCCCCTCTTCCCCTCTCTTAAGATGTTTCCACATATTATGGTCAAACACTGAAGATGTGGTATAAAATAATGGTCTATTATTAGTTTTGTGAGTTTCCTGCATCCACGAGTCACATCTTTTATTTGTATACTGAGCACAATAAGCTGCTGTTGCAGATAGTAATGAACAAAAGCACAGTGTATCTAAGAATTTGCAAGAAGAAGTCATCAAGAGGAATTTCCTGTTCAGCAGGTTCCATCCCATGTCACCACCTGACAGGCTTAACTGCATCTGTGCACAGCAACAGCGATCACAAATCCATCTGACAACAAAACATCACAAAAGATATTTTAGATTCAAAATCAATTCACAAGGAAAGGCAGAGATATGAAACAATTCTAACACAGTCAGTAGAGAGATTGAGGATGGGCAGGATAATGGATTAGATATTTTTCTTATCGCTGGAGTCTATGGACAACATAGAAGAGTTGTGCTGAAAAGGTGAGTGAAATATTAAATACATCTTTGCTCTTATTTCCTCTTACTTGGATTTAAAGACAGAAATCTAATTTCTTAAGTTTTGAAAGAGAAATGTTAATCTATCACAATTCCAAATTCTCTTGCCGATATGTATTCAGCTTATTTTGAGCCTCAGATCAGGGTGTGCATATTTTCGTCATGGTGATGAGTGCGAGAATATGTTTGCAGAAACAGGTTTGCTTGCATTGTGCAGAAGTTGACTGGTGATGATATAAATCTTTGGGAGGAGTATTACACCTGTCTGTTCAAAGCAGGGGAAGTATGTTTTTCTTGGATGGGAAAGTTCCTTTCTTAAACTATGTCTTAAAAACATGAGGGAGGGTTGGCTTGGTTTATTTGTTTTTAAAGAAGATTAGTGACGTAGGTTACAGTCAGCCATGTCAAGAAAGTTTCTGGAAGGACAGATGTAGAAGGGATGGTGAAGCAGACAAAAATAAAATCATTGATAAAGATTACAATGAATGGTCAACCCCTAACATACAGCCACATTTTTTTCCACAGAACTCTGACTACAGTTTCTTTATCACATCATGTGTTGCCTTGTGCAGGCAACCAGAAAGCACTGAGGCAACTATGAGATGGCATATTTTATTCCTGGTATTCAGTGGTGAGTGGTTGAGTTTATCATTATGCACTGATCAGCCAGAACATTAAACCCACCGAGAGCTGGAGTAAATGATGCTGATTGTCATGTCATGTAGTGGCAACTGCACAAGGGGTGGGATATATTAAGCAGCAAATGAACAGTCAGTTCTTGAAGCTGATGTGTTGGAAGCACGAAAAATGGTCACTTTGACAAGGGCCTTACTGTGATGGCTGGACGACTGAATCAGAACGTCTCTTGTGGGGTGTTCCAAGTATGTAGTTAGTACCTACCAAAAGGTATCCAAGGAAGAACAACTGGTGAATTGGTAACATTATCAAGGCTTTCTGATGCATATGGGGAGTGAAGGCTAGCCCATCTGGTCTGATGCCACAGAAGAGCTTCTGTAGTTTAAAAAGTGAATATTGACTCTGATAGAAAGGTGTCAAAACACAGTGCAGCACAGTAAAAGTTGTTCTGGCAACTGAATGGGACTTTCTAGTGGTTTTAATGTTATGGCTGATCAGTGTAGAACCCTGATGTTAACCCTTATATATAAACCTAGAGAAATCATCAGATTTTCAATAGAAACAATGGCAAATTCTCACATTTACCCCCATTTCAGATCTCTCCCCAGAGTCACTCAACCAAAACACATAAACTTTTGTAACCACCGTAGAACAATCGGCTCATAAACACATTTGTCTGACAAGCCTTGTAGAATATTAGTGCATGAGCAGAGTATGTAGGTTGGTAGATAGACAGGTTAATCATCCAGTCATTTGAATTATGATGAATTCAATTATTGGACAGGTTTTTTACAGCTTTGTGGCAGCCACAGATTAAGACCTTGTCCACAGGTAGCTGTTTTTTTGTTTGTTTTTTTTTTAATCTGTTTTGGCTTTCTATCCACACATTAACTGAAATGTTCGAAAAAGCCTTCCAAGATTAAGACTGTGCAACTTCATCTCCTTTGACGTCACAATGTGTGCCATGTTTGTTTACATGAGTAAGGTCATTTTCTGCAATGGCAGATGCAGACAAAATATTGTTGCTGATAACTTTGCTATTAGGGTTTTTACACCCTTATACATACTTGCACAGTTACTTTCCTTCCATTATGAAGGACTCAGGGGTCAGAGTGAGCTTTAAATGTTGCTTATATATTCCACACTTCATACTGGAACCTGCCACCAACAGCATTGCCAGTTTTGGATAAGACCCAGTCAGAACAAGTAGCCACCTCATGTCACATGTTGCTCTGGAATACTTTTGACTGCATTTGATGTCTTTTTTCCGTTTACGTATGGACAAAAATATTTTTAAAACCGTGCTCGTGTGGACGGGATTTAAAAAAAAACAAAAAACAGAAAACCACTGTTTTCAAAAATATCCAGCTATGTGTGGATAGGGCCTACATTTTTTTTATTTTGGTGTTTGGTGGAGCATTTAATTTATTAATTTATGGAATGCTAAAAAATATTGCCTACCCTGGTAAAAAATATCTGTAATTATCTATAGGGAACTATCAATCAAGGGTGATCAAGACTTTTTCTTTCACGCACATAAACTCTGGCAACATAATAAACAACATAACATTTACATCAGAGGATGTTTTGTTTTCTACAGTTGCCAGTGTCCCATCATCACTTGTCCAAGGAGTTGAGTCATCAGAGAGCACTGGAACAACAGTATCTGATGCTGACCATGGTGGGACTCAATCAGAGATAAGTACAAATACCACACAAGCCATTCAAGTGACACATTCACCAGGAACCACAAACGGAGACAATGAGAAGACAGTTGATGATTTCTCACTAACTTCTACCTTATTACTTAGCTCCTTTTCCACTATCTCACCTACAGCCACTAATGTTTTACCATCATCCCCATCTTTTGGATCAAACTCAGAATCACTGGAATCAACATCCCCATCTAAAATGCCTGGAGAGTCTGACACTACAAATGTCTTGACATCTGAAGCCAAAGAAACAGCTGAGATAGCTGGGTTTACAACCAAGTCCAGTTTGTCACCAACAGAAGCAAATACATCAAGTTTAACATCTTTAACTCAAAGTGTGACATCTATAGAAATAAAAGCAGCGTTAAGCTTACCAACGGTCCTTACATCTGGTTCAAAGACAAAGCTTACAACAATCCAGACACCCTCACCCACACCTACTAAGTCACCACAAGCCAGCACAGACATATCAGCTAATACAAATAATGATTTTCCTCTCCAAACCACTGCAGCTCATGAAACTCAAACCATGTCTGTGACATCACAGATTTTTTCAGCTTCTTCTGCTACACTACCTCTACTTTCAGCACTTACAGAGATAACAGCAGAATCAGCAAATGCAGTAGGCACAGGGTCCTCCATGACAAAAGAATCATCAGCTACATCTATTGTACTTGCTACATCCATGCAACTTTTAACAAATAATACACACCTAAACTCTGTAAATGATACTGATAACACAATTAATAACATTACTCTAACAACAACATCTGCATCAGAGGAAACTACAATCACTAGTATGTCATTATCACTTGATCAAAGAACAGAGTCATCAGAAAGCACTGGTACAAAGCTGTCTGATGCTAACCATGGTGGGACTGAATCACAGATAAATACCAATAGCACAGAAGCTATTAAAATGACACAGTTAGGAGTTACCACATACAGAAACAGTGAGAATGCAGCTGAGAATATCTCTAATAGAACAAATGGTGTCCCTCTCCAAACCACTGCATTCACAGATCATGAAACTTCAACCATGTCTGTGATTTCACAGATTACTTCAGCATCTTCCACTGACTCCAGTTCATCCATTTTCAGGCCATCAACATTTTCAGCATCACTCATTTCAGACCAAGCATCAGAGACTCCTGGCATAAGATCAACCCAGAATAATTTAGTAACCAGTGTTCCTGACATACACACCACATTGAGGAGTGACATATCACTGGACAATACTACACTACCTCTACTTTCAACAGTCACAGACACAAAAGCAGAATCAGCAAACATGTTAAGCACAGGTTCCTCCATGAAAAAAGAATCATCAACTGCATCTGTTGTATCATCTGCTACATCCATGCAACGTCTGACAAATAATACACACATAAACTCTGCAAATGGTATTGGCAACATAATTAATAATATAACATCAACAATTACATCATATGACATGATGTTTTCTACAACCACAAATGTCTCATCATCGCTTGACCAAAGAGTGAAATCATCAGAGAGTACTGATACAATATCATATGATGCTAACCATGGTGGGACTCAATCGCAGATAATTGCCAATACCACACAAGTCATTCCAATGACACTTTCAGGAGTTACCACAAATGGAGACAATGAGAAGACAGTTGACAATGCCCCCCAAACGTCTACCATACTATTTAGCTCCTTTCCCACTATCTCACCTTCAGCCACCAATGTTTTGCCACCTTCCCCAACTTTTGGCCCAAAACCAGAATCTGACACTACAAATGTGTTGACATCGAAAGCCAACGAAACAGCAGAGATTGATAGGTTTACAACCAAGTCCATTTTGTCACCAACAGAAGCAAATACATCAAATTTAACTATCCTAACTGTAAGTGTTACTCCTACTAAAATAAAAGGCACATTAAGCTTACCAATGATTGCTACTTCTGATTTAAAGACAAAGCTTACAACAGTCCAGACACCCTCACCCACACTTATTAAGTCACCACAAGCCAGTACAGTCACATCAGCTAATACAACAAATGGTACCCCTGTCCAAACCACTGCACTCATGGCTCATGAAATGTCAATTATGTCTGTGACTTCACATTTTACTTCAGGTCCTTCTACTGATTCCAGTTCATCCAATTTCAGGACATCCGAACTTTCAACATCACTCATTTCCAACCAGATAGATTCAGTAACCAGTGTCCCTGACATACACACCACACTAAAAAGTGAAATATCACTGGACAATACTACACTACCTCTACTTTCAACAGTTACAGAGACAAAATCAGAATCAGCAAATATGTTAAGCACAGGGCCCTTCATGAAAAAAGAAGCATATAGTACAAATAATACACACATAAACTCTGTAAATGGTACTGGCAACATAATTAACAACATGACATCTACATCAGAGTACACTACAATTGCCAGTACCTCCTCATCATTTGATCAGAAAGTGGATTCATCAGTGAGTACTGGTACAACGCTGTCTGATGCTAACCATGTTGGGACTCAATCAGAGATAAGTACCAATACCACACAAGCCATTCAAGTGACACATTTACAAGTAACCACAAACAGAGACAATGAGAAGACAGTTGAGAATTTCTCACTAACCTTATTACTTAGCTCCTTTTCCACTATCTCACCTACAGCCACCAATGTTTTACCATCTTTTGGGTCAAACTCAGAATCACTGAAATCAACATCCCCATCTAAAATGCCTGGAGAATATGACATGACAAACGTGTTGACATCTGAAGCCAAAGAAACAGCTGAGATAGCTGGGTTTACAACCAAGTCCAGTTTGTCACCAACAGAAGCAAATACATCAAGTTTAACATCTTTAACTCAAAGTGTGACATCTATAGAAATAAAAGCAGCGTTAAGCTTACCAACGGTCCTTACATCTGGTTCAAAGACAAAGCTTACAACAATCCAGACACCCTCACCCACACCTACTAAGTCACCACAAGCCAGCACAGACATATCAGCTAATACAAATAATGATTTTCCTCTCCAAACCACTGCAGCTCATGAAACTCAAACCATGTCTGTGACATCACAGATTTTTTCAGCTTCTTCTGCTACACTACCTCTACTTTCAGCACTTACAGAGATAACAGCAGAATCAGCAAATGCAGTAGGCACAGGGTCCTCCATGACAAAAGAATCATCAGCTACATCTATTGTACTTGCTACATCCATGCAACTTTTAACAAATAATACACACCTAAACTCTGTAAATGATACTGATAACACAATTAATAACATTACTCTAACAACAACATCTGCATCAGAGGAAACTACAATCACTAGTATGTCATTATCACTTGATCAAAGAACAGAGTCATCAGAAAGCACTGGTACAAAGCTGTCTGATGCTAACCATGGTGGGACTGAATCACAGATAAATACCAATAGCACAGAAGCTATTAAAATGACACAGTTAGGAGTTACCACATACAGAAACAGTGAGAATGCAGCTGAGAATATCTCTAATAGAACAAATGGTTTCCCTCTCCAAACCACTGCATTCACAGATCATGAAACTTCAACCATGTCTGTGACTTCACAGATTACTTCAGCATCTTCCACTGACTTCAGTTTGTCCAATTTTAGGGCACCAGAAGTTTCACCTTCACTCATTTTAGATCAAGCATCAGAAATTACTCCTGGCTTTAAACCCACCCAGAATAATTCAGTAGCCAGTGTCCCTGACATTCACACCACACTAAAGATCACAGAGTCCAGTCCCACAAACAGGTCTCAACTAAGCATGAACACAGACGCCAATCACTCAAGTTCTTTTCCAAGTCCTTCCCCAACCAATACAGAACCAGGAACACAACCAGTGCTAGATCAAGTCGGTGCAGGCACTATTATATTCTTCAGTGACAATGTTAAAGTGCCCGTGTTTAAAGCCATTACTTTTGATTATCCTGTTACACACAGTGGCACTTTTATGGCTACAACACTAACAAATGGAAGCACCACAACATAGACCACAAGAAAATGCACAATGCACCCAAAGGATAGAGAAAAGACATAGTTAAAGCAAAGTTTTTAGTGTAATGATGTAATCCAACCGTGCAATGTTTTTAAATCATCCAGTGGTATTGTATGGTGTTTGGTTACACTTAAATGCAGAAGTGATTCAAAATATAATGGAAGCAGGAGTCTGTGACAGTGCTGTGAAATATTAAATTCACTTGTGGAATATTCTGCTCCCTTGAGAACTTTTTAACCCATTTACGTATATGCATGCAAGGTTCTCTTTCTCTCTTTCTCTCTCTCTCTCAAATAACAGTGCATGATGTAACCATTAAAACCCAATAAGAGTGTATTTATTTTCAATTTAATAATGACCTTCATTTTAAGATTGTTTAATCCTCATAAATCTGGGTGCTTATTTTTTTTATGTTTTGAAAAAACAAATATGCTCAAATATATGTGGGACTGCATTATGCCTGCCAGAAAACTTTACTGCCTGACTGGGCAGCAAAAAGCTGATGTTGAACCCAGTCTACACAGAATATGGAAGAGACAGAGCTAAATTCTACTGGCCAATTGACACACAGCAGGGGTGTAAAGGCTGGTGCAGTGATGAGGTTTCTGTTGTCCCTAAATGAGATCTTACTGACTTACTTTACTTTTTTATTCTTTTTTATAATTACTCAGCCTTAATTGTGTTGTGTAGGGAAAAAAGTTATGTCCAAAGAGAAGAAAAATTAACTATTTTTGTGTACACTACTGTATTTTGACTTAATGTTATATGTGGTGTTTATGTAACATATACTTAATATGCATTTGTAGTACTGAATCTGCCCCAGAAAGACAAAAGTCGCCTGAAGTGGCTGGGAGTAAGCTTGTGCTACTTTAAAGCACCAAAATAAAGTCTGTTTTTAGTTTTTAGGGGTGAATCCATTTGTTTGCTGATGCTACTACTTGCTGTACTTTTCTCACAGACCTTTACAATGAAATGTGAAAAGTAAATATATGTATTTTCACACAACCACTGACTGTTGCACTAATTTCTAACATGTGACAATCAATAGATGGCAAAAGTTCAGGAAATAATAACATTTTGTGATACTTTATTACTGCTAATATGCAGAAGGGCCATTCCTTTTTTTCTGAAGCTATGCCAGCTTAGAATAAATATCTGTATTTTTATATACTAACTAAATCAATTGGCTCAGTTATTTGTTAGGGTCATTTTTTGAATGTTATGCAGATGCACCAAGTAGCTGCCAGATCACTGTCCTAAGTAAAGCTTAAACTGGACGATGCTGATAAATACTAATCAATAAATGTAAAGCAAGAATCTGCATTTTCATTTTGCTTCAATTACTGTGTCCTTTTTTATGCATTTTTTACTATGACTGATTTGATGGAATATCTTTAAAGCTGCTTTGTAAAGCTCCAGACATCCAGTCATTTATATTCTGCTATTTGTTTAAAAGAATATCTTGACATTTCATAAACTCTAATGATGTCATGACTTTTTATGTGTTTAAATAAATCATTTTTCCTAAAAGTACTTAATATCTAAATATATAATATTTAAAATAATAATGAAAGAATGTCTAAGTTTAACTGACCCAGTGAAGAGCATGTCTGCATTAAAGAGCTTAAATGACAACTGGTCAATTTCTCCAACACCCATAATCATGATGTGCTTTCGCACAACAGATCCATCATCCCCACAGATCTGAACAAACACCAGTTTGCATACCAGGCAAATGAATGATACCATCTCTATTCAACTCCATACTGTCCTACTTAGAACAACCAAACACTTACAAGTATGTCAGAACGTTATTCACAGACATCAGCTCTGCATTTAATATTATCCCCCACAAACTTATAAACAAACTGAGCAACCTGGACCTGGACACTTCTCTCTGCTAATGGGTGCTGGACTTCCTAACTAACAGACCACAGCACGTCAGGATCAGGATTGGAAAACACATCTCATCCATGCTACTCCTGAACAGAAGTTCTCCACAGAGGTGTGTATTAAGCTCATCCTGAGATCCTCATCCTTAAGACTGGACATTCTGTACTTCTCTGGGAATACATCCCCAACACCTGATGTTACCATCACCTTTGAGAAAGCAGTCATCACTCCCACAATAGAAGCATGGAATCTCTGAATCTCATCCTCATCCCAACTGGACACCGCCCTTCTCAAAAATCAAAGACAGACATCAAGGCTCTTCTCAGTTTTGGCTTTTAAGTGGTGGAATGAACTTTCATTGACAGTCAGAACTGTCTTTAAATAGCAACTTTAGACCCACCTCTTCACAGAGCACTTGGGACAATAACTACAAAACTAACAAACTTACTACTAAGTTTACATTAAAAAAAGTATTTTCTATGTAAAGGATTGGCATCAACTTGGGTAGAATCTTGGTTGACTAGCAGCTCTTTCCAAGTGTAGGTTGTTGTGTTTGGCCTGAAATCAGACACAAAAGGCCCAAGGTCGCTTAAAACTTTAAAAGTCATCATGACCGATTACAAACTGAGATGATTTCAAAAAAATCAAGGCCAGACTATTTGACGCCAATGGCTTTCTGATGCACAAAGCTGGCTGTAACAGTTTACACACACACATAGTGATGATAAACATGCACGTACCGCATTAGCTTTATTTCTACGATTAATCTTTTATCAAGGATACTTCCGTCTGAATCCAGACTTTTGGCTAATGAGGTCACAACTGGTTGAAACTGGTTCCACCGAAATCTGCTATAAAATGTACTTTGATTTTGGTCAGTGTAGATTCAAAAGGAGGTTCAGACTTGCTCTGAGGCCTCGTGAATCTGCCTGCTTCCTCTGCTGTCTGTGTCTGTGGGACGTCCTAAATCTTTTGGGGGACTCTATCTCCAGATGAGACATCTCTCTCTCTCTCTCTGTTAAATAAAACTTTTAAAATTACTTTACGGTGTAATTATGACCTCTCCTTGAAGACACGTAGACACTCGCCAACATCAAGGTTTACTGGTATAACAGGTTTTATTTGCAGACTAGAAAGCACCATGTACATCACTCTGAGTAAGAGCATCCACCAAATGCTGTAAAAGTAAATGTTAATGTTAATTTGCTGATGGCACAGCTACCTAAACAGATTTAAATCAACTTCTACTGCAGCATGATTGAAAACACTCTTTCCAATCGCTTGAGTGTGTGCAAGCTGCACAACTGCAGAACGAAAGGATCTAAATTGTGTGGTAATAGCTGCTCAGAAAACAATCATGGTAAACCTCCCAAAATTGGAAACTGTATATAAAAGACACAACATACCCATGTCATCGTCTGTTTGACCAACTTCCATCTAGGATCTACAATCTACGATCATCTACGATCATTAATAAACAGACTAAGAAACAGCTTTTCCTCAGAGCTGTAGTCTCCATCACCCCTCTTCAAAATGCTCAAACCCAGCATTCCTCCAGTCTATAAGAACTGTAACACAAACACAAAACAATAGACATGCACTAATATGGACACACACATACACACAAAATCTCCACATGCAAGCACCTTATTTCAGGCAGTGCACATTTTGTGTCAATTTTAATACTGCACAAATATAAATACACTGGGATAAAGTGATAATTTGCAAAAAACGCCACTGCTTTAATAATTGTGCAGATTCTGCTCTCTTCAAACCTTTATTTTTTATTACCTGTTGTTTTTTGTATTGTCTTATTTTACTGCAGCACATGACAAGATGTCAATAGAATATCATTGTATAAAAGTATAATGACAAATAAAAGCTCTCTTACTCTCTTACTCTTACTCTAATCTATATCAGAATCAGCTTTATCGGCCAAGTATGTACATACACACAAGGAATTTGGTTTCAGCCGATGGTGTTTCTCTAGTACTTAGTGTTTAGACATGCACATGTAAGATACAGACAGCAGTCTTCAATACAATACACAAGACAGTATGTGATACACAATACATTTTGCTTCCATTTGCATCACTTTCACACAGAAAAGCATGGGCTGAAAAAGGAGTGGGCTTACAAATGGAATGAATGTTAGTAGTGATAGATAAAGCACTGTTGGCCTTGTTATATATCTTCACAGACAGGATGATAAGCTGAGAAAGTAAACAAAAAAGAATAGAGAAATTGTTACTTTAACAATCATGACTATGGAATGTACATTAAAAACATTTTAGTCCAAGAAATTTTATTTAGCATGTCTAGATAAAATTTTTAGCACAACGTAAGTAGCATATTATGTAAAAATAAACAAATTAAAACAGGTCCATTAACTTAGTGGTGAGTAATTCACACAGCCAGGTAAACTTTCAGCTGATAAATAAAACAAGTAAGATGAGACATTCCATGATGTCCTCTTGAAAATTGTGCATTAGATCTCAATATGGGATTATGAAATTTACAATTAATGAAATGAAACGATCACACACGTTTTGTAATAAAGTTACAGTAAAGTCAAACTTGGCACTAATAATCTGTAAAATGCTATTGTGCAACTGTGACATGCCCCAAAGCCATATTTTTGGCCATTGCTTCTTTCAGCTGCATAAGATGCTTTGTACGGAATGCATCAACAAAGTATTTGCCAACAAAGACTTTCAACTGAGACAAAGAACAAAGCCAAAAATGTGGCTAGTCACAAATGTTCCTGCATGACAGTAAATGATGGATAAATAGTAATGATGTCTTAACCACGACTACTGAGAAATGTCAAATTACGTCACTTTCATCAGGACTTATAAATAGGTCTACAAGGGCACAAGCACAGCTGCATGTGACTTTTCTATTAAGCTGCTTCTAAGGACTTTGGGAATTGGAAAAAAACATGCAAACAATTAATTAAGCTGATTTCTTTAAGGAATGGGGTGAGTTTTTGTTTCTAAAATATATTGACATGTTTTTGTCTCTGGCAATCTAAGTAATATGCTTTCTTCATGAAGAACCAGAGAATTTATTATATAAATATATGTTAAATAAAAAAAATATTTCTTCTAATCACATTTTTATCTTCTATCACTAAGGAATGAACATCTCAGTAAACAGGTCTCTCAGAAATAGTTAGCTCTAGATATTAATGTCTGAAGTTATTTTTAGAACATTTTTGCACCAATTAAGGTAAAGGTAAAACTGACTGACTTTCAAATGTAATTCATGCTAAATCAGTTGCTAAGTCAGTTTGATGTAATGCAAATCAAGACCAAATAGCTAAAATAGCTAATGACGTGAAATAATTGTAAAATATAATTATTCTGTGAAAATTGCAACAACTTTAGACAGATCTGACCTGTATTTAATCTTGTGAATAGATTAAAATCTAGCCATCTAGTATCACTCATGGTTCCTCTAGTGAAACATTCACAAGTTAAAATAATTCCATAAAACATCTTTTCATCAACTATAACTTCTCAATTTCTGAGGTGCGAAAGCACAAAATAGAAAGAACGTCCTCCAGTGATTCTCAGAACTATGAAAAAGTTCCTCCAGGTGAAAAGTGCCACTTGTTATATCACAAACACCAAGCATTGGGTTTCTTTATATTATAAAATTTTAATTAATATCTAAGTATTATAATGATCCGTATGTATGATCCTTAAAATATGATACAGTAAAATTCTTTATGTCTCTTAAAGATATTACATGAAATCGTCCATGTTCAAGATGAATGGAAAAACATTGACCACTGTATATATGCTAGTGGGTAAGTGCAATTTAAAAGAAATTATAAAGAACCATAATTTTACTTATTTTAAGTTCCTTTAACATTTGATAAGATTATTCTCAAATATGATTAAAACTTCAAATATTCATCTCTTCAAACAGCCACATTAAATTCTGTGATAACAGAGGGCAACACAACAGCTAATACAAATGTCTTCACAACTAGTTGGCAAGCAAATCTTGAAAACAATGCAACAGTTTCTCTGAATAATGAACTGAGTACAACTTCAAAATTAGAGGTTACCACAAACTCCATCAAAGAAACAAGTAGTCCTGTAACTACTGAATCAACTACAGTTATTACATCAGAACCTACAACAGTTTCTATTGTAGAAACAGGTGCATCTAAAACTGTCGAATCAACTGAAGTTCTTACAACACAACCCATGAAGGTTACCACAATTGAATCAAATACTGCTGAAACTGCTGAACCAACTACAGCTTTAACAGCAGAGCCTAAAACAATTTCCACCATGGAATCAAGCACAGTTACAATCACTGAAACAACTACATCTTTAACAGCACAACCTACATCAGTTTCCACTTTGGAATCAAGCACAGTTTCAACTACTGAATCAACTATCATTACTACAGCCCAGTCTACATCAGTTTCTACCATTGAATTAACCCCAACTATTACAGTGGAACCCACAGTGCTTTCCACCATTGATTTGAGTACTACTTTAACTGTTGAATCAACTACAATTAGGACAGCACAACCTACAACTACTTCCACCATGGAATCAAGCATGGCAGTATTTACTGAAACAACTACAGCTTTAACTGCAGAGCCTACAACCGTTTCCACAGTGGAATCAAGCACAGTTTCAACTGTTGAATCAACTACAGCTACTACAGCCCAGTCTACAACAATTTCCACTACTGAATCAAACATAGCTACAACTACTGAATCAACTGCAGCTGTTAAAGCAGAACTTACAACAGATTCTACCATTACATCAACTATGGCATCAACTACTGAAACAACAACAGCTATAACAGCAGAACCAACAACCATGTCCACTCTGGAATCAAGTACTGTTTCAACTGTTGAACCAACTACAGTTACTACAGCCCAATCTATGTCAGTTTCTACTGTGGAATCAACCACAGTTTCAACTATTGAATCAACTTCAGCTAGTACAGAGGAACCCACAAGAGTTTCTATCATTGAATCAAGTACAGTTGCAATTACTGCATCAACTACAACTACTACAGCAAAACCTACAACAATTAACAGTGTGGAATTAAGCACAGCAGCAGTTCCTGAAACAACTACAGCTTTAACACTGGAACCTTCCACCATTTCCACTTTGAAATCAAACACAGTTTCAACTGTTGAATCAACTACAGCTCCCACAGCCCAGTCTACAACAACTTCCACTACTGAATCAAACACAGCTGCAGCTATTGAAACGACTGGAGCTATAAAAGCAGAACTTACAACAGTTTTCCCCATTAAATCAACTATAGCATCAACTACTGAAACACCTTCAACTTTAACTGCAGAACAAACAACCATCACACTAGAATCAAGTTCTGCTTCAAATGTTGAATCAACTACAGCTGTAACAGCAGAATCTACAACAGTATCTACCACTGAATCAAGTACATCTTCAACTTCTGAATCAACTACAGCTTTAACAACAGAACCTACATCAATGTCCACCCTAGAATCAAGTACTGCTTCAGCTGTTGAATCAACTACAGCTATTATAGCACAGCCTACAATCACTTCCACCATGGAATCAAGTACAGCTGCAATAACTGAAACAACGACAGCTTTAACATCAAAACCTACAACCATTTCCAATTTAGAAGTTTCAACTGTTGAATCAACTATCGTTACTACAGCCCAATCTACATCAGTTTCTACCATTGAACCAACCCCAGGTATTACAGTGAAACCCACAGTACTTTCCACCATTTATTCAAGTATAGCTTCAACTGTTGAATCAACTACAGTTAGGACAGCACAACCTACAACCACTTCCACCATGGAATCAAGCATGGCAGCAATTACTGAAACAACTACAACTTTAACAGCAGAGCCTACAATCGTTTCCACAGTGGAATCAAGCACAGTTTCAACTGTTGAAACAACTACAAATACCACAGCCCAGTCTACAACAATTTCCACTACTGAATCAACTGCAGCTATTAAAGCAGAACTTACAACAAATTCTACCATTAAATCAACTATGGCATCAACTACTGAAACAACTATAGCTTTAACTGCAGAACACACAACCATCTCCACACTAGAATCAAGTTCTGCTTCAACTGTTGAATCAACTACAGCTATAACAGCAGAACCTACAACAGTATCTACCACTGAATCAAGTACATCTTCAACTTCTGAACAAACTACAGCTTTAACAACAGAACCTACATCAATGTCCACCCTGGAATCAAGTACTGCTTCAGCTGTTAAATCAACTACAGCTATTACAGCAAAACCCACAACATTGTTCACCACAGAATCAAGTACTGCTTTGACTGTTGAATCAACTACAGTTATTAAAACACAGCCTACAACATATTCCACCATTGAATCAAGCACAGCTGCAGTTACTGAAACAACTACACCTTTGACATCAGAACCTACAACAATTTCCTCATTGGGACCAAGCACAGTTTCAAGTGTTGAACCAACTACAGTTACTACAGC
>JBBPDA010117542.1:0-27911 GCA_037974385.1 Arnoldichthys spilopterus | reverse complement strand
TTAAAGTAATTTTTGTGACCATTTTGAGTTTTTCTTTCATTGACTGAAGGGTACCAACAATTTTGTCCATGTGTGTATGATTATGAGTGTCATTAGGAAACTCACCACTTGGGGTTTTTGGAAAACCATGACATTATATAACAAAACATGCACTTGAAACTTTGAGCTAATGTACTTAACTCTGCTCATACTTTTAAGTTAATGTACGGAAACAAATTCAGACAAATGAGCATGGTGCTCTTTACAGGGTAATTTGTTGTTAGTGATGTACCTCTCCTCCAAGGCCGTGACCATACTCTCAAAGGAACTGTCAAAGCGCAGCAGAGGCAGGCTGTTTCCTGAGCGTGTGGACTCCAACAGCTCAGACACACCAAAGTACTTAGTTTTTTCATGGTACAGGTCCATATCCTTCACACAAAACACAATGCATTACAGGCTTAATGTGTCTTTGCAATGATTTTGGCACAGGAAGTAAGTGTGAGTGCATGTAGTTTGAAGGATTTATTATAATGCAAAACAAACACTTGAACATGAAATAAGGCACAGAAAACCAAGAAACATCTAAACATGAACTAAGGCCAGTAGAGATATAATATAGACATAGCAATGAACACAGTGTAACACAAGGGCTAAATATTATACCAGACAACACCTGTGCAGGGGAGGAAAAGTTGATCTGAGCACAGCTGAAGACCCTGACAAGGGGTAAAGCTATGGAACACATGGCTAAACCAACATAAACAATAGCACATGGCTAGGTAAACAAAACCTGACAGAGAAGACAAGAACTAGGACACAAAGTATACCAGACTTGACCGTATAGCAAACTGGTCATTTGGAGATAATGGTGATGACTTAATTTTTTAAATACTTCAGTAAGTAATATATACTTACATTGTTAAATGCTGATGGCCAATGGATCTCGTTGTATGGGCTGATGCGAGTGTACTGAGTCTGTAGGGCAAAGGGGAATGAGGTCACCTGGAGGGTCAGGATGTTAGCTGCCTCTCTCATCTGTCTGCAGTTCAGCAGGCTGTCTACAAGTCCTGAGCTGGACTCTCCTCCCACCCTACCATACTGTCCACTGCAAAATTGAACAAGAAGGCAGTGTTAATAATAGCCAAACAAGTACATCTTCACAAATCCTGGGAAGAGAACTCTTTTACCTAGAAATGTCCCAGTGTGCATGGTCATGCACAAGTATGAAGAGGGTATAGGGGTTTAGCTTGGATTTTTGAATGAGACTGTTGATCTTTGCTACGGCAGCCTGGTCCAGCTTTACCACATACTGCTCAGCGTCCTTTGGGGATAAACAGTCCTGGTCTAGGCCCAACTCCTGCAAGACCCCTATAAACACACAACAGACAGTAGAAGTGGAAAAAATGTTTTATCAGTATTGCTCTAAATGTTACTACAAAAACACACTGATAAACATAAAGGGTCCAAAGACGCTTACAAAATGTTCAGGATAATTGCTTTCTCCTTTTTACTCTCCCATCAGTAGCATTCAAATGATTTATTTTCAGTAAGAAAATGAATTGGTGAAAAGACTTTTGAACTATTACAACTATAAGCCACTAAGTCTAGTCTTTTACCCGAGTTCCAGAGGTGCAGGACCACTTGCTGGAAGGCCACCTCAGATGGAGGCACACAGATCAGGAACTCCACCTTGTCAAAAGAGCCAAGGTCCAGGTTGTGCGTACTGGAGTCAGCAATGGCACACACATGAGACAGTAGCTTCCGTGCCACAGCGAGCTGAATGGGCCGAATCTCGCGCCACTCCACCCTGTATTCTGTTAAGCAGATGGATCACATCAGTATTTTAAGAACAAAACCTTTACAAAAGCTACAACTTTAAAGGAGAAGGAAAAAAAACAATTCAAAACATATAATGGAAGTTCATATGCATCATATGCAATGTAGAGGTGAACTGGTGTTTTCAAATTAAGTAAAAAGTTAAGAAAAACAAAAAACAACAGAAATGCCCAAAATGAAAATATATGGTTTTGTTCCCCCAGCAGTAATATAATGCATACTCATTCCAACTTTCTTCAATTGTCTTTTGGGACACAGTGTTGAGTTTTATAGAGAAGTAATTTGTTTATTTTATTAATTACCTGTACATGTGGCTTCTCCTGTGAGTTCCTGTCCATAGCCTTGAGCAGAGTGGCTGGTATTCTCTGGGCTGGCTTTCTCCAGCAAAGACTCCACATCTCCATCTAGAATTAGTACAAAGATATGAACTCCAAAGAATACATTAAAGCTGTGAAATTACAATTTCAAGCACATGTGAGGGCACCATTTTCTGCTTGACTCATTTCTCATAAGATTTGCTTACTGGAATCGTTCTCAGTCAATATTAAAGACTACCCACAACAGACTTACCTGGACCTAGGGAGCTAAAGTAGGCCTCTAGTTCTGCAGTCATCCCAGAAGAAAGCTCCTGACTGATCTCTCTCATGCAATCACTAGGAGGGAGCATGCTCTCTGCAAGTGATCGTGACTGGTGTTTCCCTAAAGGACAATAAAATGCATAGTTAGTTGACATTTACGTTGTGTGATTATTTTGTTATAAATAAACCAAAAAAGGTTTATAATAACCAGGAGAAACATCTTTTACATTAAAATCCATTATAAGTTGCAAAGTTGGTTTGGTTTTAACTGCAACAATATTTGCCTCCTAAGAGCTTTCTGCATTTTAATTACATGCAGCACTGGGAACTAGGACTGTGTGATTTTTAAACAGAACAGTCCAATATTTTCTTTTCATTAAAAATGTATTCAATTTTTAAGCACACCCCCACACAGCCCACCACAAAAACTCATGCACACAGGATGATCAAAAATGCTTGTTTACAATAATCATGAAACCACAATGACTATTTGGTCATTTAGGTCCAAACAATGCTCTTTGAAATATGGATGGTTGAAAAAGTTAAGTGAATTTGTAATGGAGGAGACATAAGCCAACCTCCGTTCTCTGACATTGGTGCTGCAAACAGATAAGATTACTTAGTCCATAAGATACAGATATTCTCAGTTAATTTAACTGTCAGAACATCTCAAATTAAAACAAGCCTCTTACCTGTTACCACTATACAGGACTCTGTCTCTTGGCTCCTGCTCATGCAGATGATCACCACATAATGTGTCTGACTCAGCTTCCCCTCCATTAGCTTTTGGAAGGTGTCGTCTAGTCCCTCAGCCAGAGAGGGTGCTGTGTCCACTACCAGAACACTCTCGCCACATGAGCTAGTGGCCAGCTTGGCCAGCCAGGGGAGTTGGGAAGAGGTAAGGGGCTGAACCAGGCCAGGCAAAGGAGTGGGGAACTGGGGGTGGCTTTGTTGGTACTGCCTGATCTCTGTCAGGTGTGACTCGCGCCAGGAACGCATGAGAATCTGCTCTAGGTCTTCCAACAGGGGTATCTGATCGGGGGCTGAAACGCATGTATAAACAAACATGGGTATTTACTTAGTGTTGTCTGCAATATAATTATATTCATAAAATATTACAAATATATAATTATTATTTACACAAGAAGAAGTACTGACAGAACTGTTGTTAACCCTTAGAAGTGGCAGTTTTTGTTAGTGATAAGAACATGGTGTAATTGTATATCAATTCTCTCATTCATAGCTCACAGAAACAAGCAAGGAAATAGTAGTAGTAGAACTCTCCAGCAATACCACATCTGTGTTTGTAACTAGATGATTGTATTATGATTTGAATTTAATGTAAAGTTAACATGTATGCACTCTTGTTCTTGCTGGAAGAAAAAACATGCTTTACATTTTTGACTAGAGCTGAAACAATATATTGAAACCGCAATACTGCAGTGTAAAGACGTGGCAGTGTACATTGTGGATATATGACAAATTGTGAAAAACACCATTAAAACTAATATTTAATTTTATTTCTTACTTTCTTTGGATGATAAATGAGATTCAAAAAATTCTGAAGCACAGACTCTCTAATATACTCAAGATTATAAATAATGTAATGTAATTGATTTCTTTTTCTATCTATTTCTTTTTCAAGATCATGTAAGGTAAGTCCAATGTTATTTGTAGCTCAGTTCACTGGACACCTGACACCCATTGATGAACAGTATGGTTGTGTGTTTCTTACTCACCCAGCTGCACTAGGTAGTAGACAGTCAGCAGGACCTGCATCTCTGTGGAAAGGGGCTGGCCAGATGAGGCTCCGTACTGCTCATAGACGTGTGGGAGGGTCTGGGAGCTGCGGTAACATGCCTGCAGATATCCATTCACCAACACATCACCTGTGTTGCCACACAGGCGCGGAAGAGTCCCATGCCCTGCAGGTGCACAAAAGCATGCACAACCATGTCATTTAGTATCAAATAGTGGAAATAATGATGAGACAGCGCTCACCTTTTTGTTCCATCTGCTGCTGTGTGTAGAACTGCATAAGATCCAGACTGCTATTTGAAAAAGTATTGCTTTAAAAAACATGTGTGGATCTATATATTATCAATGTTCTCTCTATGTGTACAAGTCAAGGAATGCACCTCACCTCTGAAAATAACTGGCTGCAGTCCACAGATTTGGAGCAGATTATCGGGCACTATGACACTCTCTCCTGGAGGCAAAGGAGGTGAGGACCCCTGAGACACACATCCTGAAAACCCACTGTCTGCTGCATGCGTGCACGCACACACACACACACACACACACACACACACACACACACACACACACACACACACACACACACACACACACACTTTCAGCAGTATATTAACAGCACAAATTCAGCAGTCTAAAAGATCTCACACTTATATTTTTAACACATTCTCTTAAACTATAGACCAAAAGGTAGGTCAAACATTAAAGTGAGGTGCTAGAAGTGGAAATGGTTTCTTGTTGTACTGCAACCCTTGGGTAAATACATAGTACTGACTTTTATATCATGCATAAAGAAAGTAATTTTCATGGCTAAACAGCAGTCTAGATTGTGGACCAAGCACATGTATTGGGCCAAAGATTAGATATTGGTTTTAGATAAAGATTAGATGTTGAAATTTGAAAGATGTGAAACTTCTGTTTAATTTCAATACCAAGCTGTAGTGGGCACAAACAAGTATACACTCACATATACACATAACTAAATAAGATCATCTGAGTTTCAAAGTCCTAAAAAGTCTAACAAAAACCCCTAGGTAAAACAAATGAAACAAAAATTATATAACATAACTGTGTGGCAAAAGTAAGTGAATCCTTAGGCTTATCAAATAATTTAAAGGTGAAATCAGAGTCTGGTGTTTTTAATCAATGGGATTACAATCAGGTGTAAGTGGGAGACCCTGTTTTATTTAAAGATAAGGGATCCAGCAAAGCCTGATCACACATACAACACATTTCTGGATGTGTTTCATGGCTCAAACAAAGGAGGTTTCTGAGGGTGTCAGAAAAAGATTTTTTGATGCCCATAAAGCTGGGAAAGGTTACAAGACCATCTCAACAGCAATGGTGTGTATGGCAGGGTAGCAATGAGAAAATCACTGCTGTCCCCCAAAAATACTGCTGACCATATAAAGTTTGCTGAAGATCATGTGGACAAACCATAAGAATGCTGAAAGAATGTTTTGTGGATGGATGGATTTTGGCTTAAATGAGGAGCATTACATTTGGAGAAAGAAAAACACTGCATAAGAAGTCAAGACAAGTTTATTTCTATAGTGCTTTTTACAACTGACATTGTCACAAAGCTTACACAAAGATTTACAGAAATCGGGTCCGAGCCCCCAAAGAGCAAGCCAAAGAAGACAGAGGCAAGGAAAAACTCCCTAAGCTGTAGTGAAACACCTTGGGAAGAACCAACCATATCTTATTTGTGAAACAGGGTGGTAGGTGTGTACTGGTTTGGGCCTGTGTTATGGAAGTGGATCATGTGAGGAATCCCACCAACATCCAAGAGCTTTGTGTTGATGTTTTGTATGGAGGAATGGGCTAAAATTCCTAGTCGAAGTGCAGGACTGATCAACAGTTACTGCAAATGTTTAGTTATTGTAAAATGTGAAGTTATTGCTGCCCGTAATATTCACAGCACATACTGACAGCACAGGTTCACTTACTTTGCCACACTCTAAAATCTTTTTTTCAATAAATACATGACCAAATATAGTAATTTTTTTTCATTTATTTAACAAGATTGTTTATCAAATTTTAGGACTTGTTTGAAAATCAGATGATGTTTTAGGTCACATTCAAATAAAAAAAATAGAAAATTTTAAAAGCTTTTTCAAAATGTTAAAAAAACTTTAAAGTTTAAAAGTTTAAGAAACAAACTGTATAGAACAAAAATAACTGAAATAGAAATAGATTTGGTTGAAAGTGCTTGAGATTGCAAGTCTTTATATATAGGGCAGAGTTTTATACCTGATTTGGTGCCATTAACTGTGCTGGAGGAGGCAGGTCTAGCTTCAGATGGTGCTGAGGATTCTGGAGACCAGCCCTTATGTCTCTTTTTGGGTGGTCCTGAGTTAACCATGGAACCTTAAAGGAAAGATTTACATTTACATTTATTCATTTGGCTGACGCTTTTATCCAAAACGACTTTCAAGACAGAGGAACAATCAGGCAGTAGAGCTGTGCAGGGCAACACTGAAGTGAATGCTACAGATAGAATAATTACCTGTTGTGAACAAAATGTGTGAAAAAACCCTAACTTTACCTTTTTCAACATTTCTTTAGGGCTGTGACTACCAATTGCTTTAGCTATCTACTGATCTTTTTTTAGGGATGCACACTATCAGATTCATATCAGTTTTGGCAGATAATCACTTCTTATCACAATAAGAATTTGTATTATCATCACACAAACTACCAAGCTATCGATGCCAATTCATAGCTGTTTTTTTAAATATTCAGTTTATAATGACAACCCTACTTTTATATAGCTTTGTTTAAAGAATTTGTATCAATCTGACACTGTGAGATCAAGGACCAGGGTTAACAATCCCATGTCAAAACAATGCTGTCCGAGAAAGGAGCGGAAGTAGTCACTCAGTTGTACATTAACCAGGCTGTAAACATGAAAACACATGCTGGTGTGTGTGGTGAGCTTTTATGCCACAAGGCTGCAACAGCAATGTGTTAAACCCTACTACAAAATTCATAGGTTGTGAAGGAATCCTTCCATCTTACAATGACGCAGATCAGGAGACAAAAAAAAGGTTTTTTTTTTTTTTACAGCAGTTCTTTATGGAGGAGACACACTAAGAGGGAAGACTTTTTACTGCCCCAGGTGTTGAATAATAACAGCCAGTGAGTACAAAAGCAAAAGAGGAAAAGGGCTAGACAATACAGCTGGAGCCCTTCCTAAAGCACTTTAAGGCATTTTAAAGAAGGGGCTTTCTTTCATGGAGGTGTGAAGTCTGACAGAGGCAGGGTCCCACCCCCCTACACTGCCTTCTGTACTAGGGCAAGCACCCAATTGGTAATCTTTAAAATTTCACAAAAGTGATTTTTTTTTTAAAATAAGGCCTGGCTAATATGAAAAATTTGGGACCATTATACACTGCTCAAAAAAATAAAGGGAACACTTATACAACACAATGTAACTCCAAGTCAATCATACTTCTGTGATATAAAACTGTCCACTTAGGAAGCAACACTGATTGACAAATTTCACATATTGTTGTGCAAATGGAATAGACAACATGGGGAAATTATAGACAATTAGCAAGACATCCCCAATAAAGTAGTGGTTCTGCAGGTGGTGACCAAAGACCAATTCTCAGTTCCTATGCTGTCTGGCTGATGTTTTGGTCACTTTTGAATGCTGGCGGTGCTTTCACTCTAGTGGTAGCATGAGACGGAGTCTACAACTCATACAAGTGGCTCAGGTATTGCAGCTCAACCAGGATGGCATATCAATGCGAGCTGCGGCAAGAAGGTTTGCTGTGTCTGTCAATGTAGTCTCCAGAGCATGGAGGCGCTACCAGGAGACAGGCCAGTACATCAGGAGATATGGAGGAGGCCGTAGGAGAGCAACAACGCGGCAGAAGGACTGCTACCTCCACCTTTGGTGCAAGGAGGAACAGGAGGAGCACTGCCAGAGCCCTGCAAAATGACCTCCAGCGTGCCACAAATAGGCATGTGTCTGCTCAAACGGTCAGAAACAGACTTCATGAGGGTGGTTTGAGGGCCTGACATCCACAGGTGGGGGTTGTGCTTACAACCCAACACCATGCAGGATGTTTGGCATTTGCCAGAGAACACCAAGATTGGCAAATTAGCAACTGGTGCCCTGTGCTCTTCACAGATGAAAGCAAGTTCACACTGAGCATGTGACAGACATGACAGAGTCTGGAGATGCCGTGGAGAACGTTCTGCTGCCTGCAACATCCTCCAGCATGACCGGTTTGGCAGTGGGTCAGTAATGGTGTGGGGTGGCATTGCCCATTCCCCAGACCTGAATCCATTTGAGCACATCTGGGACATCATGTCTCGCTCCATCCACCAACGCCACGTTGCACCACAGACTGTCCAGAAGTTGGCAGATGATTTAGTCCAGGTCTGGGAGGAGAGCCCTCAGGAGACCATCTGCCACCTCATCAGGAGCATGCCCAGGCGTTGAAAGGAGGTCATACAGGTACGTGGAGGCGACACACACGACTGAGCCTCATTTTGACTTGTTTTAAGGACATTACATTAAAGTTGGATCAGCTTGTGGTGTGTTTTTCCACTTTAATTTTGAGTGTGACTCTAAATCCAGACCTCCATGGGTTGATAAATTTGATTTCCATTAATAATTTTGTGTGATTTTGTTGTCAGCACATTCAACTATGTAAAGAACAAAGTATTTAATAAGAATATTTCATTCATTCAGATCTAGGATGTCTTATTTTTGTGTTCCCTTTATTTATTTGAGCAGTGTATATACACCCCTACGAATGTTGCAAAAAAAGATGCACAAATTATAAAGGCAATGTTGCAATTTCAATACCTCTATGCAAAAGAATAAATAACTCCATGCCACATGTAAAAATAATGTGATTAAGTAATAGTGATAAATACAAGAACCCTAACCCTCTGAGGTCTCATTTTATACATACACTTTTTTGGAAATTCTCCAAAGCATCTTGTGAAAACATACTATGGTACTATGATAAATGATTGCTGAGATATTTTTTAAAAAACGTTGGGAAAACTGATTTGATACACAGGTGCATTTGGCAACCCCACAGGGTTAAATATACAGATTGGGCCTTATATGTGAATTGTTGAGCATTACCTATAACTGTGGGCCTTCCAGGGCCATTAGCTGCCAAGCCTGGTTGGGGCAAAGGCTGCTGAGATACAGGAACGTGACTACCGTTGGTTATGGGAGAAGAGGTTTCAGACATTTGTAGATGTGTATTTAGATCTGCGGACAAGTTAGACAAGAGATTCTGTAAAGCTGGGATATAGATGAAAGAGATGGTCAACAAGCTATTAATTTTTATTAGCCTAACTTCAATGTCTTAAAGTACCTATCATGTCAGTTGGCTGTGCTTGGATCTATGGAACACTGTGTACCTGTGTAGCTGGCTGTGCCCACATGTCCGGAATTGGGATGTTCATCTAGACCACCAGACACATTAGAAGTCATCTGTCTTACACGGCTGTCTACACAGAGATAAGCATATGAACCATGTTCAGTACTGTAGACTCACACAATTCAATATTATACTATACACCCCAACAAAGAGGTTATGAAATATCTAAAATTTAGAAAGGGTGCGCGCGCACACACACACACACACACACACACATATATTTTTAAATGTAATGCTAATTCAGGTAAATGGCATGTTGCAATTACAATAAGTAGCAGTATAACTTGTGTATATCGGTGTATATTTTTGTGGTATCTTTCCATGTCATCCAGATTTAATTCCTACTGCTGTTTGGGAAATTGTCTCTACCCTCTTACCTATTCCTTTCCAGAAGATAGGTGGGCCTTTTACTAGCACGCCCTGGGCATTGCGGAGCAGGCGATATTTTAAGTGCTTTTGCTTCTTGGGCTGTGTGGTCAGCTTCAGGTTGATGTGGTTGGAGAACTCAGTGAAGTAGCGAAAGCCCTTTTCACCACAGCCCATGCAGTTCCCTGAGAAGCCTGAAAAATCAGAGAGCAGAGGTGTAAGGTTAAAGAAAGAAAACTGAATAGATTTTTTTTTATTCTGAGCCACTGTCTTGCTTGTGTAATCTCCGGTGGTTTGTCTCTTCTTTTGGCACCTCAAAGAGTGGTGCATCAATCAGTGGTGCTTGAAATTTGTGAACCTCAGACTTTTTCTGCATTTTTCTGACCTATGACCTAAAACATCATCAGGAATTCACAAAATTCGATTAGACATTTTAATGTGGAATTAGTAAATCGATGGCATGACAATCAGATGTAAGTAGCACCCTGTTTAATTTAAAGAACAGGAATTTATCAAAGTCTGGTCTTCACAATACATCTTATTGTATCACAGCACAAACAGAGGGGATTTGTAGGGATCTCAGAAAAAATAGGCGATATTCATGAGGTTGAAAACAGTAACAATTTCTCTAAAGAGTTTGGACTCCACCTATTCACAGTCAAAAAGACAAATGTACAAATTCAAAACAATTGTTAGACCTTTCCCAGAATGGTCAACCAACAAAGATCACAAGAAGAGAAAAATGTGTAAGCTACCACCTAGTGGTAGTAGTATAATGACTTAAGCATGTTTTGCTGCATTTGGGCTATGGTGGTTTGTCATCTTTGTCATCAAAAATGAATCTTGAATTATATCAGCAAATTTACAGAAAAATGTTAAGACTTCTGTCCATGAGGTGGCAGTGGTGGCCTAGTGGTTAGGACATTGCCCTTTGGACCTAAAGGTTGCAGGCTCAAGTGCTGTCCCAGGCACTACTGAGGTACCCTTGAGCAAGGTACCGTCCCACTACACTGCTCCACGTCTTGGAAGTCGCTTTGGATAAAAGCGTCAGCCAAATGAATAAATGTAAATGTAAATTCATTAACTAAATCTCAAGAGAAAGTTGGTCATGCAGCAAGACAATGGCCCTAATGGTTAAAGAAGAATAAAGTTAATGTTTTGGAATGGCCAAGTCAAAGTTCAGACCTTAACCCAATAGATATGTTCTGGAAGGACCTGATGTGAGAAGTTTATTTGGGAAATCCACCGACATCACAGAGCTGAAGCTGTTCTTTATGTAATATTCCTCTGGTACGAACACAGATACTGAAAGCAAAGGTTCACCTACTTTTGCCACTCACAGACATGTAATATTGGATCTTTGTCCTCAGTGCAGAAATGGGCAAGTATACTTCTCTTTGCTTTTAGGCCATGTGAAAATCTGATGATCTGATTTAGGTCATATTTATTCAGACATATAGAACATTCTAAAGGTTCACAAATTTTCTAGAACCACTGTAGAAGAAAATTTACTTTGTGTGTCACAGAAGCCCAGTTTCCATAGTCACAGTGGGTGCAGGGCTGATGCGGAGGCCATAGAAACCATAATTGAAGAGCTAAAAATGGATCTGTGACTGTCACGAGTCTGCCTGCACTAGGTTAGGGTGCCCTGACCCAGCTACAGTAAAGGTAAACAACTATTCAGACATTTTTGTTTTTATTTTGTTTTTATTTGTGTTTTCATTAAACATTATTTTGAAAATGAAAAAGTAAACACTATAATAAAAAATATATAGTTGTGTATAAAAATGACATCAAATTACATGGTTTGCTGATCTAAAAAGAAGTTAATATGACACCTGTACGGGTAAAAAAACAAAATGGCACAAACAATTTTGAATGAAAAATTACCATTTATGTGCTGTATTCAACATATTAACAAAACCCTAAATTAAATGCAACATGCAAAAGCTGGGGTGCCCTTTCAGTCAAAGGGCTGTTATTTTTTGAAGGCCTTGGGCCATTATGCCTCCATCTAAGCTAGGTGTAGATAATTCCAGTGCATAGTTAACTGTGTGTCCCTTCAAACCTTGCAGAGTGTTGCGCTTCCACTTAACAGCCATGGGCTCATTTAAGCAGCTGATATAGGATCCGAAAGGAAAGATTACAGACTCTTTGAGATTTTGAGATTTTTTACTTTCAAGTTAGTAAAAGAAGAAGGAAGGTACATCTCTGGGAAAAAAGAAAAAAGTTTGTAATAGATTATGTAAAGCAGCCAATCACTACCAAGGACTTATGAGAATATTTGGCTGGTACTGTGTGTATTGGCTCAATGTGCAGCGTGCTTGTGCAAGCAACATCTACAAGGAAGGGATTCTGCATTTTGGAATCAAGTGCTGTGTTGTATTGAAACAAAAATTTTACTTCCTAGTTACAATAACCAAAGGTATGTTCTGAGAAAAGGTAAAGCATTTCAATAAAATTGCACCTAATTGCATCTAATATTTTTCGTGGAAGTGTGGCACAGCAAACCGCATAAAAAATGTTTTGGGGATAGAGAGAACACAATCTACTACAACAAATCCAGAAAGCTAGTTTCAGTGAAGAAATTTAAGAAGAGAAAAGTTTGGATATTATTGCAAGATAATGATACCAAACATACATCAAAATTAACTTTCAAGAAAAATTCAAGAAATTAAAGTCTAATCTAGAGTTAAATATCTCTGGAAATATGTGGAGGGGGTATTAAACATGATATGAACTAAAATTGTTTTGCACGGGAAAGTGGAAAACATCTAAATCAAGAAAAGAAAACTGTTAGCTGATTACAAGATTTCAGTCAAAGAAACTCTTACTAAGTACTATCATTAAATAAACCTATGCACAAATTCAGCAAAAAATAATTTATTATAAATTAAAATATTATTATTAATTTTAATATGTACGTTACATTTTGAAAAATGTAAAAGTGATGTTAATGTTGCCAATGCCTGGTAAGATTGCTATAGTTCTCAGAGATAACACAGCAAAAATTTTAAACATCCATGTCTGTACAATTGGTTTGATAATATGCAAGAGGAAACTTCACTGAATCACAAGTTATCTTTCCTGGACCGGTGCAACAAACAAGGTTTTACAATTCCCATTCAGACTAATGGTAAAACAGCAGACAGCAGTCACTTGAAAAGAGCAGTAAAGAACAATAAGCAACAAAGTGTGCTGCAATCAATATAGTCTATTTCCTACACATCATGCAAAACACATCTGCTAAAAAATGTAAAAAATAAAATAAAATAAATAAATATCAGAAGCATTTTGGAATAATGTTTTCAATGTTCTCAGCTTGTCATGTGGAGAAGCAAGGTGAAAACAGTGTCAAAGATGTGATCTGTTTGTCAATTCCTAACAAACCTAAATTGAATGCTGCAGTTTCCAGTAATTACATCAACACCTATAACCAAATGGAAAGATAACTTGTCAGTCAACATGAAATTTAGTAGATCTTACCTAAAAGTGCATTACGTCCACTTTCATCTGGGAGAAAGCGTCGGTCCACTGCACACACCAGTATGTGCTCTGGTATAGTGGGTGACTTGGCCCCGACCAGTAGATATCCTGGTGCCACATCTAGGGATTCAGTTGCTATAGAGGACAGACGAAGGTCTTTCCCTGCCTGACAAAATCCTAAGCAGAGACAGAGGAAATAGTGAAAGTAAATATGATCAGAATTAAGTTGTTGGTATGGGGCAAAATAAAAGTAAAAACATTACAGAATAATTATTTTTAATAAAATTGCACCTCGCTAAGCCTTTAAGTAGATCCAATATTCATTTGTGGAAGTGTGGCACATCTAATGGCATAGTGTTTTGGGTATAGAGGGGATAAATAATCATAGAGGAGAATAAATATTCAAGTCACAAATTCAAACAGGTGACTTGGTGACAGATGAAGGTATCATTATTGTGTATAAAAGGAGCATCCACTAGAGGCTGAGGGTTTGTCAGCAAAAATGGGTCATGACTCACCACTTTGTGCCAAACTTTGTGAGATATCAGTTTAAAAAGAACATTTCTTAATGCAAGATTGCAATGAATTAAGGTCTTTTACAATATATAGTACACAAAATTGTGAAAAGATTTGTCCAAAGGCATGACATGACAAACCAGGTACTTTGGTCCTGTGCTTATCTTAAACCTGGAAAGACATTGAGACGATGCCCTGTGGTCGGATGAGTCCAAATTTAAGCTTGTTTTTTTAGAAAAAATGGACATGGAGTTCTCTACATTTGAAACTGCAGTAGTGCTTGACCGTAATTGTAACTACTCAAGCAAAACAGCATTCCTGATTGTACAATACAGCCTAGTAACTGCAAAAATAAACTGAATGCATGCTTGGATGGTTGTACTACTTGTTTTTTTTTTGACACCCTTGAATTAACGCTAACAAGTATAAAGCATTACACAGTGCAGCTACACAATAAAATAAAATTTGCTCTTACCATCAGTAGTACAGGAACCCTCTGGTGGAGGCTTCATCTGGTATGGAATGGGAGGGCTGTTAGTCTCTGAGCCATCTTCATCATCCTCTTCTTCGTTTTCCGTTTGGCCTGGTAATAGAAATATAATCTATGACCACTAACATTTGTGAATGACATAACCTTTTACTAATTCTTAACCTAAAATTAAATCCCCCTTGAGGCAGTTGCTTTGTCACACCTCTGGGTTATTAAAGTAGGTCTGTCTGTCTGTTTGTCCGTCTAGATGTTATGCTTTCTGGCTTAAGAAGATATCATTTTTACTTCCTATTCTGGTGCCTTTCACAAAGTTCACTACTTCACTATCCTGAATCTTATAAAATCAAATAAATCTTGAAACTGATTTGACACATTTTCCCATTTCCATTAACTCGTGATCAATGGAAACCCTTAACATATCACAAAAAAACGCTTGCATGAGGTGGTTAATCAGATGATTCAACAAACCAATATTTAAGTCAAAAACACATTTACGTCACATGGCATAAAGTTTTCAAAAACATTTTTTGTGGTCAAGTGTGAGGTTTTTACAAAAGGTTTGAGATAAAGAAATCACTGCAATTTTAGACAGCAAGCAACAGTTTATACAATTACTTTAAAGGCACTTGAGATCGGAATGAGGGAGAGAAGACTGGACAAACCCTGGCAGTGTTCTTCAGAGCAAATGGAAGACGCTGAAGCAGCGTTACCTTCCTGAGAAATAAGAGCTCTGTAAGGCCCTGTCCACACGGACGTCTGAATTAAGTGTTTTCCTGACGTCTGTGGCGTCAGGTGAGCGCAGATCAAACACCGATGTTTTTGGGGGACTACAGCCTTTCCATGATTCTTCAGTCAGTGTGTGATCCCAGTAGCGACGACGATATTTTCACTGTATCAGGAGGATTTTTTAACAAACAACGTCAAGGTTTGGGTCTAAATAAAGCCATTGATCTAGGGTTAGGAAAACGCTTAATGCAGACGTCCGTGTAGACAGGGCCTTAGGGGCAAAGCAACATTTATAAGATATTGCAGATCAGTCGACATTTTCAGTTAATCCTAGCCATAGCCCTGGAATGTCTATCATGAGAGGAGAAAACACTCTGCTTTAATCACATAACATCTGCATCACATCTGCAATTGTGTTTTTTCAACTTCAGCAATAATATAAATTTAGAGAAATGTCTGTCCCGTATAGACTGAATTTTATGTGAGATCATTACCATATAATTATACATATATCTCTGTATGCTAAACTGTGTCTGGTCTGTAGCAGAATGGTCTCGTATGGTCTGTCCTATTAACTGACTGGACAAATCAGGAACCTTGCACCCTTCTTATAGGCAACTTTTTGAATCATTTACATGTTTTTTAGCATTCTTTGCCAGTGTGAAAGTATTAGTGTTCTACTCTTTCCATATGGCATTTAAAGTATACGTGTGTTAACTACAGAATGATGTGGCCTATTTGGCTACAATTCCAGAAACAAATGAAAAAGCTGATTATAATGCTGATAATAAAAGATCATTTAATTGAGTGCTTCCTACCATCTCGAGACAGGGGTCTCTGTTCTGCTTCCAGATATAGCTGAGAGAACACAGGTCTAGGGACCACTGTATTGGAGCGCAGGGATGCCTCAATGGAGTTGTGTAGGACCTCTTCGAAACGTGTGGTGCGCAGCTGTCCTGCATAGGAGTTACCCATCTCCTTAAAAAAGGCATCACGGAAGAATTAGAGTAAAAAAGAAAGAGGATGTCCAAAAGATGCCAGCTGTAGACTAATTAAAAGGAAGCAAAATCAAAAAATTAAGCAAGTATCCATGAAGGTTAGAGGACAGAACAGAAATATAATCAATGACTGAAGCAATTTTTACTATGTATGATAATGTTTTGTTTATCTGGGGTTCCAGAACAAGTTGGAATGAACAGTATGCACCAGCAGTGCCACAATTCAGAAAGGCTTTTAAAAGCTATACAATACACAACTGCATATGTGAACAAATAAGTACAGCCTATTGAAATCGTATTTGAACATTATCTACAAATAAAGGTGATGTTGAAAAAAGGAAAAGTAGCTTTTTCAATCATTTTTCAACAGAAATATCAATTTATCAATTCTCATCTGCAGAGAAATGAACTACACCTTTGGCTTCAGAAACTAGTGTTGACCATTTTAGCAGAAATAACTTCTTGTAGGGGTTTTGCAATGGAGTTCAAATCTAGGTTTTAACTGGGCCATTTTATAACCCTCCATTTCCTTTCTGAGGCATTCCTTGGTGGATATGCTAGTGTATTTAAGAACATAATATTGAAATCACCCCTCTTGTTCAATCACAATCTTTGGATAGATGACCACATTATCTTCAAGTACTTTTTGATATGATGCATAATTCATATTTGTATCAATGACTGTAAGCTGCTGTAATGTGTACAGTTACTTAGGCCACACAATTTGGTACATTATTCCAAAAAGCCTGATCTTTGCATATATATTCTTAGGCTGTGCTGCTAATTAATTAATGTGCATATTGGAGAGCAAAGGCTTTTCCTGGCACACATCCCATTTGGGTTAAATGTGTCCAATCTCTTTCTAATTGTAGACATTTACACCAACAGCTGCAATTACTTGCAGATCCCATTATAAAATTCAGGCTTTTTTGGAGAAATATTTTGAAATCCCTTGCCAGATCCATAGGTATTAACATGACCTTTTTCAACATGAGTTATATGTTGGAATATATGAAACAAATGATAAATCAGGGTTGGCAAGGTGGGGCAGTGGTTAGCGCTATCGCATCACAACAAGAAGGTCCTGGGTTCCTGAGTTCGATCCCTGGGTCAGTGGACAGAGGTGCCTTTCTCTGCTGAGTTTGCATGCTCTTTCCATGTTCATGTGGGCCTCTGGGCGCTCTGGTTTCCTCCCACTGTACAAAGGCCTGCAGTAGGTTGATTGAATACTCTAAATCTTGCCCATGGAATGTGTGTATGAATGGTTGTCTTTCTATGTGTTGCCCTGCGATGGGTTGGCCTCCTGTCCGGGGTGTACCCCCCTTTAGGCCCGCAGTCAGCTGGGATTGGCTCCAACTTCCCCATGACCCAGAAACGGAAGAAACTGGATGGATGGATGATAAATTAATATTTTAAAGCATAATGTCTTTTTTGTCTATTTTATTTCACTAATTTTTTAAAGACAAATTTACCAATATGTATTTTTTCTGACAGTACAAATAATTTTTATTCAGTGTTTCACATATTGAACTTGAAATTAAAAAGTACTAGTACTATTAAAAAGACTAATTATCATCTGTTTGTAATGAATATGGTTGGTCAGTGTAATGTACTCATGATATCACAATACGCTCAGAGAAGCATACTGAGACATACTGTGACGTATTTGATTATAATAAATAAAAATTACATTTTGTCATATTTAGTTGCTCTAACCATTGATTTCAAGGCTTTACTATTTCTGCCAGACTGAAAACAACAAAATTAATCATTATGACTTCTGGACATAAACCAAACAGCCAGTGGAAGCAGCCAAAAAACACAAGTCACAAAAGGTTATTTGAGTTCACAGGGGCTTGAAAGTTTATTACATGCACACATCCCAAAAGCATGAACCCACTGATTCCCCTCAGCTCAAATAAGCTGATTTGATGTCATCAAGTAGCACTGCATGAGTCAGCCTATCTGCGCAGCCTGACTGAGAATGAGCTCAAACACCTCTGCTTTTAGCCAAGTCATTTGACTAGCATGTTTTTTAATGACACAGCCTGCAGACGCTCAGCTTCCCCTAGGGTGGTTAACAGGAGCAGAGAATTCAGCATCAGTGTCCAATTTGCAGCCTCATAAAAGTCATTGTAACCAGTGTCAGGTCGTCCTGACCTGAATAAGGGAGAAAGTGAGATGGAGCAACTGAGGGAGCAACAGAGCGAGCCAGAAAGTGAGAGCAAGTATTCAATGATCTCACTTATGGTAAACAAGAAGTTATGGTCAGAGGAGGCTGCTGTACGTCCTGATGTCCAAAGCTGAAGTACCAGTCATTTTATTAATTTAACTATGTGCGATCAAGCTACCTCAACGGGATAATGACTTTTATTGACATTTATTTGGAATTTTTCATGACTCGCATATGTTCTTGAGCAAAGACACATCAGATAATGCAATTTGGCTGAAGAATGTGTTTAGTACAAGACAAAGCAAAGAAAAATCCTCCTGTTTGCATTTGCACTTGTTCACTGCAGTGATGTTAACTAATCTATGTTTGGCTTAAAGTTGTAGCACTTGAAAACCATAACTAGAAAATGTACATACTATAAATAACAGTACAGAGAAGTTGGTATAATAAAATGGCGCTTTGATGCAGGGCACATAAACCCTCTTGCCAATAATCCTTCCAAGCCCCTAAATGACCAGTTCCATATGATCTTAGCACAGCCATTACACATGTAATTACACAGTTTCATAAAAGAGACTTATTATTGCAGGGAAATGCACAATTTACCATTACACTAATGAGACTTTCTATGACTTTCCTGTTTAAATTTCTAACAACATGCTTATCAAAATAAAGTACTTTGTACTTTTACACCACAAGTGTCTACACTGCAGCCTATAAGTAATTAGACCATGACACCACCAGTGACTCAGCTTTAATAGTTTCCAAAAATACTGCGTAAAATGTAAATAAAAACAGTGGGTGAAAGGTCTGATCTGCAGACAGGTTGGCAACATGCTATTTTACTACATGGAGAATGCTTTTGTCATTGTCTAGTTAAAATAATGTTTGTTTGCTTAATACGAACCTGCTGATATCTGAATTGCATCGCTTTAGTTTTTAAGGTATTAAAATGATCAGATCATTGATGTAGGATTTAGTAGTGATAAATCTTGTCATTTATGCCCCTTCTAGCAACACCCTATTGAGAAACCATAGGAACTACCTAGCAACACTGTACTTCAGGTAATTACCTGAAACACCTTAACAAGCACACTGCCATATTCTACAAACAACCAGGGAATTGCTTATGCTGTGCATGCGGTTCATTTTCTTTAAGGAAAATTACACTATTCTAGTAAACAATAGTAATGCACCAGTGTGTGATTTGTAAGCTAATGATCATATTTTTCATGTATATATTTGCTGATACAAAAACCTTTTTAAAAATGCACAATAAACTAAATCTACCTGGTTTAGAAAAATATAGCTTCTACATAACTTGAACTTATTTCTGCAAGCTAAAAAATTATTAAGTATACGTCTAAAATATTGATAGAATCTAAACATCTGTCCAATGCAATTATTATATTTTCAAGCTAATATCTCTGATACCAATATATATATAATATAATATAATATAATATACAATATGTATAATTCTGATATCATTGTACATCCCGAATTAATTAATTACATAGTGATGAACTGCATTTAAATTTCATTACATTGTGTATCAACAGCTTTGAGTCTGTGTTTTCAATCCCTTCCCCACCCCACTTTTTTCTATGGCTAAGAAAGGACAAAAACATACAAAGTTATTTTTCCACAAAACAAGACTGCATACACAACAATAAAATCCCAAATCAGAAAAGGTTGGGATGGTATGGAAAACTCAAAAAAAAAATTATTTTGACTTGTATTTTATTGAAGACAATATGAAAACAAAATGTCATGTCACGTTTGTCTGGTCAACTTCATTTTATTTCTAAATATACATCCTTTCCTTTTATTCAGGCCTGCAACACAATCCAAAAAATTTGAGAGAGTAAAGCATTTAGCACTTTGTAATGTCGCCATTCCCTTTCACAACACTTAAAAGATGTTTAGGGACTGAAGACACCAAGTGATGAAGTGTTCCAGGTGTAAATATTTTCCCCATTCTTCCTGCAAACAAGTCTTAAGGTGGGCAACAGTACAGGGTCTTTGTTGTCACATTTTGCGCTTCGAAACGCGCCACACATTCTCTATTGGAGACAGGTCGGGACTGCAGGCAGGCCAGTCAAGTACCCGTACCCTCTTTCTTCACAGCTAGGACTTTGTAATGTGTGTGGTTTTGCATTGTCTTGCCCTGGAAAAGATGTCTTCTTGAAGGCAGCATATTGTGCTCCAAAAGCTCTATGTACTTTTCAGCATTAATGGTGCAATCACAGAAGTGCAAGTTAGCTTTGTCAAGGACACTGACACAACCCCACACCATGACAGACCCTGGCTTTTGGACTTGTTGCTGGTAACAAGCTAGATCCTATTCTTTTTTGATTTCTTGATTCCTTAATTATGTTATGGACTGTTGAAGGTGAAATATCCAAATCTCTTTCTATCTTTCTTTGATGAACATTGTTTTTAAACATTTCAATAATTTTCTCATGTATTTGTTGCCAAATTGGCAATTCTCAGTCCATCTTTGCTCCTAAGTCCTAGACCTTTCTTGGATGCTGCTTTTGTACCAAATCGTAATTACAATCACCTGTTGACATTACCTGTTTCAAATCACATCATTATTTAACCAATTTACCTCATTACCAGCCCTAAATTGCTCCTGTCCCAACTTTGGAATGTGTTGCAGGTCTGAATGACAGGAAAGAATGTATATTTAGAAATGAAATGAAGTTGACCAGACAAAACCTGACATATTTTGTGTTCATATTGTCTGCAATGAAATACAAGTCGAAGTAAATTTTGAAATCACTACCTTCTTTGTTTATTTGCGTTTTCCATACCGTCCCAACTTTTTCTGATTTGGGGTTGTGAATTTAAATCATAATACAAAATCTCCTGTTCTATTTACAAATGCTAATGTGCTGTCAATTAAGAGTTCAGAATCCACACTTTCATTATCTCTGTTTGTTTTAATGAGCTACCAGGGAGGCATAATTAATATCAAACTATACCATACTTTTGTTGCCGTCTGCAATCCCTTCAACCAAAAAACATCAATATTCAAAGTAATGACATTATTTTTTGCAGCTTGTTACTAGAACTGTAAAGATACAGTGCATCATACTACATCTTTCAACAGAAACCTCTCATTTCAAAGTGCATTGGCACTGAGCAATACATTACTGGATCAAATAAAGTTCTCATTTTAATACTAATTATGCATGACGGTAAAAAATAATCAAAAAGCCCACAGGGTTTTGCCTTCTGCAAAATAACTTGCTTGAGAGCAATATTATGCTTTCATTATATGCAGCACTAACAAACTGAAAACATCCACATATAGCACAATTTTCAGCACGCTCTATTTTTGAGATACTGACATAAGAAACTATAATTAAAACAGTATGAAACCATTATTCCCAAACTAGTTGCTAGCCTTAGCCAATAAAAAAGATTAAGAAGCTTCCTTGTTAAATGAACAGATGCAAATAGATGTGCTGAGTGGCACCTCTGTTGATAGGCCAGGAGATAAAGGAGGAAGTGTTGATGGACTCCAGGATGTTCCCCAGCCCCATTCTCCTCAAACGCAACTTCCTTACAGGGAGGTGACAGGCTCTTTCATCTGTCCTCTGCTCCTCCCAGAACACTGCACCCCACTATTGTAGTTGTGTTTATGACCTCCTGTCTCAAAGACTCGGACCTCCTTACCCTTTTTTGCTTCCTGTCTCTCAGTCACACATTTTTTTCCAGTTAAGCTTCCAATAAGTCAGGCCCTAAACTCCCCAGATAAGCCACATTTGGCCCAACTGTGACACGTTTCATATTGCAGAAAACTTACTTGTGTCATTTCCTTTTACTTCAACCTGCAATTATAAACAACTACCCTTTCAGGGTGTTTTAGTCTGTTTTGACCTGTTCAAAATACATGAAAAACTGTTACCACAAATTGGACCAGGGGCATGCTGGATTGGAAATCAGACAAACTTCAGGTGTTTGAAAACAGCCAAAACTGCTTTTACTCCCTGCTGGATGAGTGACTGACTAGAGAAGAACTGTCTTGACTGGCCAGCTGTGGATGGTATATGGTGCTCTTTTGTGGCTCTCAGCATAAAAGCTGATATTTTTACTATTTCATTGTCCTGGTGCTGTATACAATATAGTACAATTTCATGATGAATGATCAAAAATCATGAATATTTACATGAATTTACATTAAAGCTTGAATAAGGTTTCTATTAAGTTGTTTTCTTTGGAACTATAACAACGGTTTTGTACTGACAGCAACAAAATATCTTAAAATACGTCTTAAAAGTGAGAGAATTAAAAACAGCCTGTTTTAAAAGATGTGGTTCTTGCATAAAACTATGCAAATGTTATAAATAAACCTAAGGGACAGCAATAAAATGCAGGACAAAATGCAGGATATTGGCCTTTTAAGAGTAGCAGAACAGAACAATGAGGAAAGGCATTCTTGAGTTCATTAACATAATGCCAACTTAAACAGCAGCCAATACCAGATACATTTAAAACAGATCATGGTACTAAACTTCAATAACACTCCCCAGCTCTGAACTTACTATAATAACTATATCATACAACAGAATGTGTGTACCATACAACAGCAGTATGTTTGAGAAGCCCAGACAAAACATAATTTCTGTCTGTCAAAAGCAGCTTCACTGTGAATATTTATTGCTGGTTGGCAGTAAAAGCATTCTTGAACACTATCTCCAAAATGACCACCTGAGGGTCCTGCTCCTGCCCATGCAGAAACTGTTACTTTCACTACCCAGCTACAAAAGAACACAGAGGGGGTGGTCAGCTTTAAAGACGTTTTTTGCCCCAGGAGGTAGGGGTGTGTGTGTGTGTGCGGGGGCTGGGCTAGCTCATCCTCTACTCAAGACAAACAATAAAACACTATACAAAAGAAAGCAACTGGACAGAAAACAGAAAGAGAGACTGAGAGACAGACAGACAGACTGACCGAACACTGTTTGGTGTGCCTTTTAGTGGTAATAGTGTTCCTATCTGTGGTAACTACCTGCTGTACCCCCTTATTGCCACCCCCACCAACACACAGACACAGACTCTGTAAGGACTATTACGCTGCAAGAGGTCAAAGGTCAGGTCCAGATAACAATGTTTGGGCAGAGCTTTGATGTGCTCTGCCATGGTCCAGCCAGCAGCTCAGTGTGCACAAAGAGGCCGCTAGGGCCAAGGAGATAGCTCAGCTCCATTCTTCTCGTCACCTTTAACCTCTGGCCCCTGCACCCTGCCAGAAAGATCACATTTCAGGGCTGACCAGTTGCATTGAGACACATCTTCCCACAACCCCTCCTCCACATGGAGATAAGTGGTGCACTTTCAGAAGGATTTGGTGTGCTGTCAGCAAAATGTGAGGATGAGATCGCATAGAAATGGCAAAAACAAGCTTGTGTCTAGATGTCTAGAACTTTAGGCTTTTTAATACAAATATCAACAGAGGGCAGGGAGAGAGAGCGAGAGAGAGAGAAGCATGCTTGTTATATGTTTTGATGGTATACTGGACGTCACACTTTCAAAAGTAGGTCTCTCAACCCTGAAAGCCCACCACCTGTCTGAGACACAATTGTACTCCTCCCCACATTAACCCAGTGGCTTCAGTGTCACCAGCTGATCTCACAGCTTTCACTACTATGCTCAGATACATCTCTATCAACAAGCAGGACTGTAACAATTCTCTACATTAAAGGGTCCACATCTTACATTTTTTTGTCTATTGTGTGTGTATTCTGACCTCTCTTTATATTGGTCAGTCTGTTTTTTTCTTACATTAAATTTATTTATTTGTGCCGCACTTAAAAAGTATTGTTTAAGATCCTAATGTATTAAAAAAAAAAGACTTTTGTAAATGGTTACAATCATAGGCACTGTGGTACTATTTAGTTAAGCTCACCTATATTGTTTGGGCTTTTTTTAAAAAAACATGATTAATCAGCTAATTGTGTGAATAATAACAGAGCACAGCACTTCAAACTTAAAGCGGAAGTGAAATGCCTTATTAACATCTCCATTAAGCCCTCACATTTTTAAATAACAGGAGTATTGCATGACCCAAAGCATCCAAATGTCTGACTGAAGAGGAATAATGAATTATGTAAAAAAGACATAAAAAATATGTCAAAACATTCTGGACATAAAGATCAACTGCTTTCTCCCTTTAGGCCTGTTTCCAGTTCTACACTGATTTGGAGTATGAATGCAATCCCACTTGTAGCGACCTTTGTGCAAAACAAAATTTTGGGGATCTCAAACAAGGTGATCAATCAATGTGTGATACAGTCGAAATGAATGCAAAAACCCCATTTCCAGAAAAGTTGGGATTTTTCATAAAATGCAATTAAAAAAAACGCTGATGTTTAACTGTCTAGAACTTTTAATTAACTGATAAAGGTTTAAAGAAAAGATTGCCAATGTTTTCACTGACCAGCTTAAATGTACTTTGTAAATATAAACAAATGTCAAATTTGATGCCTGAAACACATTTAAAAACAGTTGGGATGTAGGTGGGTTTGCCAGTGTGTCACATCATCTTTCCTTTTAATTACACTATTTAATTGTTTGGGAATTGAGGAGACTGACTGTTGCAGTTCTCCCAAGCCCATGTGGAGATATTTATCACAACGGCATGATGGTTTCTCTTACAATGCCTCCTGAGGGCTCAAAGGTTTCTGGCCTTGTCCTACAAGGACTGAGATTTCTCTGGATTCCCTGAATCTTTTCACAATATAATGTACTGTAGATGATGAGACCTCAATTCTTTTACTCTTGTTTTGAGAAATGACTGACAATTCTTTCATGAAGTTTTGTACAAAGTAGTAAGCCATAACTCATCTACGCCAGCAGAGACAGAGCCTATCGGTGGAAGCATCTTTTATACCCAATCGTAAGCCACTCACCTAGTTCCAGCTTATTTTGGAATGTTTTAAAATTAGTAACTTGAATTTTCTATAATCTTTTCACTCATTTTGTTCTTTTATCAATTAAAAGTTTAAGAGTGTTAACAAATTACACATTTTTTTAAATTGTAGTTTATAAAAATCCCAGCTTTTTGACAAATCGGGTTTCTTTTTTTCTATTTTTTCTTGATACATCTTATAGGAAAAGATTGTAAAGTAATTAGCTCTATCAGTCCTTATCATTTCCAATGGAATGGTTAAGTACTTAGTAAAAAGAAGCTGTTATTATTTTGAGATGTTGAAATCTCTTTGAACTTTGCCTGGTTAAAATTGTCATATAGCATGGTTATTAGTCAGAATTAGCTTAGTTATAATTAGTGTCCAGGCACATGAAATACACACCAGTAAAGTGGGGGTGTAAGGACTTCAGTGGGTTTGGTAAACCCTATTTTAAATGGAAGTTCTTCTAGTTTTTCAAAATTTCCCAATATATTAAGTCATTCAGAGTGGTGTAATGTAAAATGATACACTGCAGACAAACTTACCAAATCATGTTTCATTATAGTGTTGGTAATAGGAAGTAAGGGTCATGATGCCTATAATGCAAATTTAGCTATTTTATATAATATTTAATAAGAAATGAAGCGCCTATTCTTCTGGGATTTTTTTTATTGTTAAATTGTATGATTAAAAAAAGTGGTAAAACATTGGGAAAATGTTTGTTCTTTGGGAACTACTTAACTTACTACACCCTAAATGTATCTCTCCACACTGAATAGATTTTTAAAAAAATACATTTAGTCCAAAATCTTATTTCAATATTATTGTTAAACAATGTCTCTGGCATAAGGCCTTGTATCTGTGCCCATTCTGTGTCTTGCTTTTCTATGAGGGGGTTTTTAGGGTCAGGCTTTTGGTTCCCATTGCCACCACTGTGGACAGTTTCTCCACAACAAGGCATTTCACATCAGACCACTCTGAAAGACTCTGTATACATCTAATCCAATTAATTATGCACACATTTTAAAAAGCTGGTGTAATACCCCTTTAAGTCCCTCACGACTGGAAGCTCTGAATGACTGCTGCAGACACGATCGGAGGCTATTTCTGACTATGGAGGTGAGCCAGAGGTTCGTCCTTGGAAGTAACGCCAAAGATAAAGGTGTCTATGTTTGTGTTGTCTATAGAAGGGGAGGCAGAGTAAGGAAATGATGAACTGACACTTCCACCTCTTAATATGGAAATGGGACTGAATACAGAGATGAAACTTTTCATACAGGCAAAGGTAAAACATAACTACATGTACACTTTTAGGCTTAATCGGACCAGTCAGAAATTAAATGCAGCTAGTAAAAAGTTTAAAGCCAGAAATTACAAATAAATAAATAAATAAATACTTTTCAAACAATATTGACATCCTAGGGTTCGTAAAAATTAGCTGCAAATACAAAAACAGCAGTAGTAGTATTTCTGTACTCCACAGAGGTGTTATTACAGTGATAAACATTCACTCAGCCAATAACAAATAATATTTCGTCGTGCTCTGTTCTGTTGTTTTTATACATACAGTTAAAACCCATTTAAATGTGCAAAATAAACAAACGAGCACAACGTGTTTTTAGGACAAAGTGCGCTTTGCACAACTTTCTCGGCGCCACTTGCAGCCTGCGATGAAGGCTTAAAGCTCACTTTGGCCATTAGAAACAAAGTCCCAGCAACAGTGTAAAAGCCAACTTACCTCAGAATAAGTAAAACTACTCAAATACTGCGAGGCGTTTTACTGAACAACCCACGGCTAGAAATTCACATCGCTGTCTCAGAGATACCAGCCGCGTCTGACTCTAGCTGAGATGTTTGGACTACTCTACCTTCAGGGGAACGGTCAGCGCCCCTTTGCGCATGTAGGACCCCCCCCCTTCCAGCTGAGATGGTATTACCCATCAGTGAACGGCCGGCAAACGCAGGAGGTGAGGTAACGTGGAAAAGAACGTAAAGTTGTTTAATGTGGTGTTAAAAGGGACACAACGCTAGGCTCTATACTATAAAACGTGAAAAAAGCTGAAACACTATAATAATGTAATGTAGGTTAAGCAGCGAATAAACCAGGCAGTTGAAATACATATTACTTATACTTCTCACGTTCAGTCTTCACAAATCTGAGAAATAAGTCTTTTTAATTTATAATTTTGTAAAAATTATATTAATATTAATCTCAATTTAAAGAACGTATTTTAAAGTTTATAATTAAACTAAATTCTAATTTGTTTTTCGTGTGGTTTCAATACATTTCAGGTTAAGAAAACCAAGAATTCAGCATTGCCATCTGCTGGATGACATGTGCATTACACAAGAACCCTTTTTTAAACTATGCTTCACTTCTCGGTGACGGATAGAAATCCGCAAAAAGAAAAGTAATTGTAATAATAATTTAATAAGATCTACCGAAACAGTTAATGTCTTAGTACTTTAATTTTACACGTTAAATGTGAGTGTGCACTAGCTTTTACACTGCACAAAATGGACGCTCAATATTAAGCTTTAGCCTTTCAGATCAAATTAAATATGGAGGGCCTCGAGTGCCAAAATGAAATGAATAAATACATCATTAAATAATAATGAAAGCTGTCATTAATGAATCGAAACAGGACAGAAATACACAAATAATGTATTAAAT
>JBBPDA010117537.1:0-27914 GCA_037974385.1 Arnoldichthys spilopterus | reverse complement strand
TCAGGGTGCGATAGAGACCGAGCAGTGGGGCAGGCTTCACTCGAGGGAAATCTCAACACAAAGCTCATTTTCACACTTCAGAGGTTAAAATCTGTCTGTTTCTCAGCTTCTCCATCTATCTCTACCTATTTATCCGTCTCTCTTTATCCTTCGATATTATTTTTGCCTTCACACAGATGTGTACAAACCTGTAAACCCACAAACACCACCCTAAAAACCCAGCTCCTGTTTGCGTTTACAGTGCAGACATTTACAGCCGCCAAGTGGCGGCCCACTGGCAGACAGCCAGACTTCCCCCTCCCCCCCAAAATACACTATGTTCACATATTTTCTCATTATTGTTTTCATTTCATAACCTCACACACACAGTCATGTAGATTATTTTGTGTGCTTATAACTGCGAGAACAGTTTCAAATGACAGCACATGTGTTTATATGCAAATTGAGCAAATTTGCACATATCGCTTATGACTCATTATGGAATGTTAAAAAATAATAGATTACCACAGATTGTTAGGGACAAAGAGCAAATGCATATATTCACAAACACATACATTAATATTATGCAACATTTAAATATTAACTATAATTATTAATGTTAACATATTTAGGTTTATTATTTATTATTTACTTATTATATAACAGTGAAATAATAACATTTACAGTAATAATTTTAAATATTAGAACATGGATTGTTACAGAGCAAATGGACATATTTATTCTATCAATACATCTCTAACCTTCATAAGAAACAAAAGAAGCATTTCAACTAAAACTTATTACAAGACTTAAAAGACATGAAAGCATCACGCTGTACCTGTACAGAGTGACTAGATTTGCAGTCCACTGAGCAGTCAAACGAGTGAAGGAAAGGGTCTTTCTATTATTAATGTCCCAGATGCTTCAATGGCTCATATGTTGCTAGTATATTTTATTTAATACAATTTTTCCAATAGGCTTGCCTTGGGGAAGTAGAGACTGTGGACCCTTGCCAGGGGCTTAAACTGCTGACGAAACAAAGTATACAGCTCTGTCAGCAAAGACTTATGCATGATTTGCTTAGACCAAGGATGGCCCAGGCAGCAGTCATCAGTGATTGGTGAAGAGATACAAAGTGCTTTAATCTACATTCATAATCTACATTATATATGTAATGTTAAGGAGAAATAGAATCAGGTTAAATGAATAAAATTTTTAAGTATTTTTTAATTGCTGATGTGTGTAAAAATTACAAGATTCACACCGAGCCATGCTTAAGTGTAGCCCCCATATGGTGAAGTGTTACCATTTTTTAAAAAGTATTTTGAGCAGATTTATCAAAAATCAGTTACAGGATTCATGTAAATAAAATTTATTTCAGTTTATCATGCTGATATTTGTTCTACTTTGTTTTAAAAAATTTGCCACACTTGGCCTCTTTTCCTTTCTCATATTTTTTTGAATGTATATATATTTTATTGAATTATGTTAAAAAGTTCATCTGGTTCAAAAAGCATTTAACTGTAAATTAATTTTGTTTTGCATCATTTTACTAGACCTTTTAAAGACGTTATAATTAACCCCTTCTTTCGGCGAACACTTTAAATGAGAAAACAAAATGTGTTAGGTTGTGTCCTGCTCCAGCAGATGGTCAAACATGAAGTAAAACTGTAACAGACCAAGACAATCCAACATGAATGTGTCAAAAACTGGTAAACAACAGCCAACCGACTTGACTTCATGACCTTAAATGAATTCATTTTGTTTGGTTACTTAGTATTATTTTAATACATTCTTGTAGCTTCCCCCTGTATGTTTACACTGCAAAACTTTTGAGATTGGAGACCATGTTTATTATGCCAAAGGAAACTTTGTTTATAAGCTATTACAAATGAGCTATGAGAATTATGAATAGCTGCTCCTCAGACCCACTGGCAGAGCATTGTAGAAAAGTATACCACCAGCATCATATTAAGAAGTGTTGTTGACAAAGCTGAACTTTTACATGTAATGGCAACCACAAAAAAATTAAGCTTACAAGGTTGTAGACTGTACCAACAGCAGACATTTCAGGAGACCAAAAATCAAGCCCTTTTAACCACACATACATTACTTGTAAAGCAGTGTGCACAGTATTATTGCTGTTGTTCACTTTACTGCCAATGGTGCTCTGAAGCAATGGTGTTGACAAGCAGTGAAAGACAAGCCTTGGAGGCTTCAAGATGACAGGGCTAGACAAGCACACAAAACACAGCCGAGCGCTGACAAGAGTCTTGAACATCAGGTTCCAGTATATACATAAGTAATATTTTTCACAAGCAAATTGAAAATACGACTATGGTTTGGAATTTAAAATAGCCTTTTAGCAAGTTTCTCCCATTTGGCTGAATTACTTGTTGCAATATATAAAATTTACAACCACTTGAAAAATTCATTCAAAGATCATTAAGCCATTAGCGGCAACTTCTATTCCATCATATTTACAACACTAAAGCACTATTTCAAGTATTTTAGACCTGTCTAAATATACCATGTCAGTAATCTTCCAGCAGTTCTAGTGTATTCTAATTGCAATAAAACAAGCTGCCTTAATAATCCCTGGTCCTGTACAAACTGCCATACTTGTATTCTTTTTTTTTGCTCAAATCAAGCTCAATTTGTTTTGTCCTATTAAGATAAGAAGTCAGATTCTTTGTAATGTTAACTATTGGGTGTAATGCCTGTCACTGAAAACAGCTAGTAGATACTGAGGATAAATTAAATAATGTCTAACTTAAATGTTTACTACTCGTTTGGAGTGTGTAAATATTGTAATCATTGTAATTCCTTCTCTTAGTATCATTTATACTGAATTTTCTTACCTGTGCAAACTGGTCAAAATATTAAAATTAACATAAAATTACTCCTATAACTACCTTATATTGTATAGTTTACACTATTTCCATCTGTGTTCAAAATATTTAAATAATAAAATGAAAAATTTACAACTTTTGACCCTTTTTAAAATTTTAGAACACTTTTAGTTCCCAGAATGCACTGCAACATTTGGCCACAGAAAAAGGCAGTGGAATCAACTTTAGTCTTTAAGGAAAGCCAGATATATTTCGCAGCCTATAGGCAGAAACAGAACCTTTAAAGATGGTGTTGCCTTACACGGGAAGTGTTTTTTAGTCTTCTACTCCACACTTCTTCCATTGACATGTTTGTGCCCATTATGATGTCCAACTCAAAGACCTTTGCCCCACTGTCAGGGACTTAAGCGTAAACCAGTCAAAAATACGGCACCACAGTCCACTGCAAAAGGATCAGTGCTTATAAGTGCATTACACAATCTGTCTCACCTTACAGTGGCATGGCACCAACTCAGTATAAAATTCCAGTGATGTTCTGCCTAATCCTCAACCAGCAATCACCATCCCAATCAGCCAAAATTAATCCCCTAAAGCTCACTCTCGCCAACTTTAGCAGATTACTATGTGGGACAGGGGGTGGGGTTGGGAGTAGTGACCAAAAAGCAATGTACTGTAAATTGTACAATGTCCAGTGAATGTACATTGCCCTTGGGACACGAAGGTCGCAGGTTCAAGTACTGGCTTGGGCACCACTGAGGTGTGATGAATTAAATGCAGAGGTCCCATTTCGTTGTGGTGCTTGAGTGTGTTCCCAATGACAAATAGTCACTTTCACTATTATCCTGTGCAATGAGTGAAGAAAGAATCTTTCTTGCTTTGACTCTTCAAGCAGGGCACTCTACAGCATGATACAGGAGGCTGACAACTGCCTTGGCAGAGTGTCTTCTCATTAATGGGATTTGTCTGTCACGTCCAGACAGGATGTCATATCAATGTTCGTTTCATCCCCATCCCTCCAGTGAGGTAGGAAAGATGATGCGAGTGAAGACGGAGGTGACAGTTTCACATTAAGTACAAGATGTGGTCGAACAAAGAGTCTATGCCTCTAAAGCACACATGACTGCATCAAGTTTACCTGATTGTAAAATTTGTCTGCAGCTCTTGCAGTGTAATCCTTCTGTGCATTTCAGAGGTCCACCTTAGAAAAATTGTCTCTAAGTAACAGTGACCAATAAAGTGCAACTTAATATAAAAACAAGTTGCAATTAAGAACCAATTGATTAAAGAAAAATAGAAAGAACAGAAGAGGAAAGGGATTGGGAAGCATTGAGGACAAAACTATAATTAAGATGACCACTATGACCTTATACTCTAAGACTGTCTTTAGGTCATAATTTTTATTTAAATAGCAAAATCAAGCATAGTATCAGTGCTCAATACCAAATTATAAGATAGCAAATCATTACTCATCACACCCAAAGTTGGCTTAAACATAGAGAAGCTTCCGTTTTTACTGCATAACCCTTTAAATGACCAGTACCTGCTGGTAGTTTTAAACTTGTATCACACACTTTTACTTAGGAATGGCTATGCTAGTTTGAATTGTAGTCCATGTACTGAATAATAAGCCCTATTCCCACAGTCATAGATGTCTTGTGAAATGGGCATGAACAAAGCTAGTCCAGAAGACTACACATGTATCAGTCACAGAAAAATGAAGACAATCAGCATGGCTGGAGGCAGTGGGGTGACTTATGCTGGAAACATTGTATATTATACAGGAGAAGACTGCTTACAGTTCAAACAATGAATGGAACCCCTCATAGGGCTCAACATGGTGTCTGTTTACAGAGAAGTCCAAGTTTTCTGTAAAAAGAGCCATTCACCTGGCTGGTAAAGCCACAAATGAGAAAAGCATGGTAGCCAGAAGAACCTGCATCATTTGAGCTGAATAGGAGGTATAGGTATAGGAGGTCTACAGTTTTACACTTAGTAACTTTTACTGAGTGGCAGTATTAGCTTTCAGAACACAAAACACACAAGAAACACATATAAAAATGTAAAGAATTGTAGTGTGGTTGGCTGTACTAATAGATTTCTACCTTAAAGTACGATTAAAGATCTAGGCATTCATATGCAATCATTCTTTGCTTTGGTATCTCCCTAGTTTATAAACAAATGTGAGAAAACCTGATTCCTGGCCACATATGTTGCTGGACCACTGCATCTTTGGTAAACTGAAAGGATTACTATAAAGTCCTATTGTCTTTAATTTAACCAGATAATTGGTTGTTTTACTCCCAGTTTTGCCACTTTGCATACTAAAGGTAGCATGTAACTGCATGTTTGACACTCAGTCCAACGGAGAGGCATAAAAAGTGGTCATTGCATGCTCTCTGTAAAGACCTGCAGCAAACACTACCCTTAGTTAACTTTGTAGTGCTCCACACTGACCTGTAGAAAAAAATGTATAAAGCTGAGTGGTGGCAGGCAGGTCTCTTGTGTGTAACTGCTATTTGCTAAGAAGCTAACAACGCAGTTAGCAAGATGGCTAACCCATCTACCACTAAAATAAAACGAAGAAAGTTAAGGTAACATACTCTCCTTACTGACATCATATAGTCTTCCTTGTATGAATTTATTTAAAGTCAGTGAAGAAAAAATTTTAAATGTTTGTTCTTAGATGCTACTTAAATTTGCATTTGCTTTTTTGGATGTTTGGTGCAGCTGTATGAAGGGCCGGCCCTTCAAAGCGCAATACAGACAAAGCATTAGTGCTACTGGCTAACAAAGTTAAACTTGTTGTGAACTTTGTTCCCTCTGCAGGGCCCAATGCAAAATCACTCTTGGTGGTGAATTTCCTTTAATGTGACTTTTGTGACTGGGCCTTTAGAATGTAATGGGGGGGGGGGGCAAACTATAACCTGTTACTAACTTTTTAAAATAAAGAATTAACAGTATTTAACTATTTGTCAAACTGCAGCATTGCAAAAAAGTCATGTAGTGTGTCATGTAACTTTTCTAAACAAAAATACAGTTTTCTATTAAAGCCTTACCACCAGAAGCAAAGGGTTTTCTGTATCAGTTTGAAAATCACCAAATATTCCCCATAGTATAATCACATCTTAGTGCTTCCACATGATTGTCAGCCACCATGACTGCTTACTAATGAAAATGGAATTGAAAGTGACCAATGGAATTTGCTGGTGAGGCATACTTTCAGTATGTTTAAAATACATTTACAAAAGGACTAGAGAGTGTAAGATTCTGGAAAAAAACTTTCATACCTATCATGCTTCAATGTGCTACCAAAGGCACAGTAAAAGGTAATTCTGTTTTACTCTCATATTCCAGCTACTAGAACCAGGTGACCTTTAGGAGAAAGTCATTCCATAAGATAAATGAACTTTTTTTTTCTCTTGGTGGACACTTGATTCCACCACAAGGGGAAATTACAAAATGATCCTATTTGTCACACAGCCAAAAGCCATCGCATTATAAGTGACAATGGGTTGTTTCAGCGCCTTGGTGCATTTTCTTTTTTCCCCATCTTCATTCCAATGCCCTCTAAAGCTACCGTCTCATGGATGATAACCACCACAGGACATTGTGTGGAGTCATTAAATCATAAGAGACAGGCTGGCCTGGTGAAAACGCAAGAGGATTTGTCATCTGCTTCATAACATTAGGCCTCCCCAAATCACCAGTCCGCTTGGCTTAACATACAATGTTGCCGCTGCAGATAAACCACCCACAGTGACACCTACAGTGCATTCAGATGCATGCCAGGCCCATAATCCATGCATCTTTAGCTTGTAAACAACTATGGGATGAATGATAAAATTAAATTATGCTGCAATAAACACCTATGCACCATTTGAGAACACTGCTACATTCTACACCTTCAGTGCCTGCAGCTAAGAAAAACAAAAAGGCCTTCTTGTATTGTATTATGTATTGTATTTACACAAGCCACTGATAGGCGTTCAGGCAACGACATGTTTATAAAATTAAATAACTTACCTTACTACAATTTCTATTGGCTCATACAGCAGATGTACTCTGCACAAACATTCAAAAGTAACAATAGGCACAACTAGTACACAGTCAATGATGACGGTATCTAAAAAACTTCTTTCCAGAAAAGGTATTTTCCAAAATGCAGTAAAAACAAAAATGTTACTTCACATGAATCTTTCTTTAACTGACAAAAATACATCAAATATACACTAGTTTAGAATTTGATTTGGCATGTTTACCATTGTGTTACATAACCTTGTAACGGTCAGGGTAGTTTAGAAGTAAGTGCAGCCGTTTGGTATTTAATGAACGTTTATTATTTAAGTAGACTTAACTATGAAGACATAACATACAGTAAATAAGGAAATAACAGGGGCTAACAGGGTGAATACAACAAAGAAAAAACTGGATACAACAGAGTTAGGTACAACAGAGAACAGACCAAGACTGAGAAACACAGGAGGTTATAAAGAGACACAAATGAGCAACACTTGACAAGGGAGGAGACCAGGGAAACAAGGGGCAGGTGTGTGAGGTGGCAACATGGGCGTGGCTAAACACAAACATGAGACCAGGGACAGCACATGGAAAATCAAAACAAAACACAGACAGGACACATGGCACGACAGAGGTGACAAACCTTCCCTTTTAATAACACTTTCAATCATTTTGGAACTGAGGATACTAATTCTAGCAGCTTTGCAATTTGAAATGTTTTGGTCCATTCTTGCTTGATAAAAGACTTCAGCTGCTCAATAGTCCATGGTTACCATTTTCTGATTCTACTCTTCATGATGCACCATACATTTACAGTAAGAGACAGATCTGGTGCCAATCCAAAGCAGCTGAAGTCTTTTATCAAGCAAGAATGAACAAAATTTCAAATTGCAAAGCTGATAAATACCTTGAACTGAGATACAAAACCGAAGCATAGCCCTCCCCCTAGAAGCAACACCCGATGCAAATTAAGACCGCCTAAAAACCTGGCCCAGGGGGACGGCACCACAGAAAATAGGGCTAAGGAAACATGAAAAAACCTAAACATGAACCTGAGATAACAACCAATACATGAGATTTAACATGGGTACAAGAACAGGGAACAACAGGGGAAACATAGACTGGGGCTGAGGGAACAGGGGCCCAGGTTGGGGAAACAAAGTCCCGAGCTGCAACCGACCTGAGAGATCCTTCGACCGCTGGGAGCCCTATGCATTTTCCCTTCCAGCAGTCTCAGGAAGGAAGTCAAGCTCTTCACTTTCGCTGCTCTCTCGAGTCAGCTCCAAGCCCAACAGCTCCCCCCCAAGAAGTTCTCCCCTCCCGAACGGCTCCTCTCCCTCCGGCTTATGCATCCTCACCACTTCCATCAGTCTCTCCAGCCTCATCTGCTCCTCCTCCTCCAAGCACCTCCGTTCACGTCCTTAGTCTAGCCATTTGTCCACTCTCCTTATCCCCAACGTAAAATAATTCACTTTAGCTCCTTCCACAGTGGGTCGGTTCTTCTGTCACGAATATGGGTTGGTTTGGAAGCAAATGCCATGTGAGTTTTTAGTTAAGGGTTTTAATGAAACAAACAACAAACACTACGAAAATACCTTGAACTAAGATACAAAACTGAAGCATGAAACATAGGGCAAGACGACGTGAAGGCGACAGTAAACAACAGAGAACTGACAAGGGACTAGGGAAAACACACGGGACTAAATAGGGAGACAAATCAGGACCACCGGAACACAAGAGACGAGACACAGCTGTGATGCGGGGCTAGGGTGTGGCTAGACAGAATGAACACAAGACAAGAAAACACAAGGAACCCAAAACATAAACAGACGAGGGACACGTGGGACGAGACACGTCACAAATTGACTTGACAATGTTCATTTTTGTGTGATATATTACAACACATTATCACATTACACTTTTTATTAATATCATTAGAACATAAAAAAATAAAAACACTAACTTACTGCATGTAACGTTTGCTTGATTTCAGTAGCTTAAACAGACGCATACTGGGATGAGTCAAGTCTCTGATGATCCTGGATGCTCTGGTCCTGCATATCCTGATATAAATGTCCTACAGAGGTGGTAGAGCTGATCTAGTGTAGCGTTCTGCTGCCAAAATCACTCTGTGTATGTCATCACCAGGAGGTGATGTTCTGTGTCAGGACACTTTCCACAACATCAGAGTAAAAGGTACTAAAGTTCACTAACGAAACTCCAAGTTTATGCAAGTGTCTCAGGTAGTAGAGACACTGCATTGCCCTTTTGGCCTAGGCTTATATGTGCTCGGTCCATGTTATATCCTGAGAGATGTGTACACCCAGCTATTTGAAACTGCTCACCCTCTCCACTGCAGTCCTGTTAATGATAGGGCAGTGTACTTTCGCTACTGACTTCTGCTGAAGTCCACCACCAACTCTTTTCACCACCAGGTTTTGCTGATGTCCAGGTGAAGGGAGTTATGCTGACACCATGATGCCAGGTTCTTCACTTCCTCCATGCTGGCAGACTTATTTTTGTTGGAGATGGAGCCCAGAATTATGATAGCAAATAATTCATCAGCAAATTTGATGATGAAGTTGGAGCTATGTGTGGCCACGCAGTCATGAGTGCAGAAAAGTAGAGCAGAGTGTTGAGCACCCTTTGTTCAGTGTAATGCTGTCAAAGACACAACTACCAACTCTCACCACCTGTGGCCTGCCTGTGAGGAAGATAAAAACCCAAGCACACAGATGTCTGTTAAGTGCCAGGTCTATCAGCTTGGTGAACAGTCTATGTGGGACTATAGTGTTGAAAGCTGAATTGTAAATGATCAACATCTTACATAGTTTCTTGTCCACGTCCTCTGTTGATCTGTTGAGGCAGTATGCAAACTGGAGTAGGTCCATGGAGCTTGGAATGGAGAATGAAATTAGGTCTTTCATGAGTCTCTCAAACACCTTCATGACTACTGATGTTGCTGCAACAGGCTGGTAATTTTTCAGACATTCTTAGGTACAGGGATAATGGTGGATCTTTTAAAGCAGGTGGGGACTACGGACTGAGACCCAGACCTTTTCTAATGTTGACAAGCTGCTCGTTGCTCTCTGCGATGGTGATGACCTCTCCATGCTCCGTTTGTAGGCTGTAGTTATCGCTAGTTCAGGACTAGTGACAGCGCTATAGTACACATTAAGTATGGGCATAGTACACATTAAGTTTGTTGGCAAATGCAGGGTCATTCACAAATCCTGTGAATGTGCTTTTAAAAACTAGAACTGACCTGCCCAACCACAGTTTCTGGTTGGGGAAAGTCTTTATTGTTACCATGGGGATAATGTCGCTAGCAACCATGATATAGTTGATTGCTACTTCTGCAAACTCACAATTGGAACATGTCCCAGTTGACATCATCAAGCATGGCTTTTGATTGGGCAGAACATTGCTTTGCCTCCCCGTTCTTGAAGAAATTTTTGTTTATATTCTGGCATGAGGAAACCAGCGTTATGTTCCGACTTCCCAAAGGCCAGCTACGAGACAGCTTTTTATAGCCTTGTTTGTTTGGCATGTAACAGTGATCCAGAGTGTTGAAACCCCTGGTTGGACATGTGATGTCAAGACAAGACAAGGATGTAGGCCATCGTGGTTATGACTAAGCTGAACTCATGAGGCAGGTAGAATTTCTGGCATTTGATGGTCAGTTGTTCTAGAAGAGGTGTGCAGGAGTTAAGAACTGCTCTTTCCTTATCATTTTGCATCTCTTGTTTTGGCTTTTTGACAATGCAGAACCAATATTAAAAAATAAAAATAAAGTACCAGAAAATTATACTAAAATGACTAGGAAAGCACAGATGTAGGCCGATGCAGACATTTGTCGTTTACACATTGGCCAATAAAGATGTAAGTTTTTCCAGCCATAACCAAAATGATTCTGATGTCATTGTGCATTTCTACAGAAAAGTTTGATTCATGTGGACTTTCTTTTGAATAGTTCAAATGAATGGTTTTGTTAGGAATAGGACATCACTAACTCTCAGTCACCTCAAAGCCACTATTAAAGACAAACAATAAATGGCGTTCAACTAAATTCAATATAATTAGGTGAATTTTGTTGTTGAACTGACAGTTCAGTAGACTAGATGAGCAGCTGAGCGATTAAATGTTGTACAATGAACATTTACCAACGTCATTTACTAACAAATGATAAACATGAGTAGAACATTATATCACACTGTATTATGAGCATGTAATATTACATAAAATTACCTTAAGAGCATAAATTCATTACATGAATTCACGACTGTGCACTCAGTGACACCAATATATTCTAAAAGCCAGTAAAATAACATATCCCACCAGTGTGCTCATCAAATCAAAGCCTCTGAATTTCTAAAATACTTCTGGGAGCATGCCCATGGTCACTGAGCACATACAAATGGTTCTTAGTGCATGCTTGAACTACTGAGATCTAAGGACCAGTTTCTTTGAACCATGCTGATGGATGTATCTTCCACCACCACCCAGCAGCTGAGTGTATCGTACACCAAGAGGCAGGGTTGCAATTCTCCATGCCAAGGATGCCTAGCACTCCAGTGTACTCTATAATCAAATAACAAGGGTCATTTGACTGTGCCATGAAATTGGTCGCTCTCCGGCAAAGGAGTGAAAGGCTATTTGAGAGATTTGCTGTGACATTGTTTAAAATGATCAGCATGACGTTCTCAGCGCGCCCTTCACAAAAGCATGCTATTCTCGTTTTGACCACTGTAGAGTGTATGGCTGAAGTGGCACGAAAAGGCCATATAAACTAAAATGCTTTTTTTCCCCTTCTGCTTTTTTGATTGTTGCTTTAAAAACCAAGTGAGACAAGTTACCAAAGATTGTATAACTACACACACAGTGAGTGTGTAGGTATCTAGGGGTGTATGGGCAGAGCAATGTTAAATGATAGACTGGGCCAGGCCAGTCCCTTCACCTTTTTTAAGGGATCAGTCCTGAGTGATTTTGGCTATATGTTTGGTTTTGGGTTTTTGTGTTGTTGAAACATCAATTTTAACCCATTTCTTGTCCAATAACATTATATATAAATATATATAACATAAATATGATACGCTAAATTATTCCTAGAGTTCTATTTTTGTTTTGTCTGATCAGAACACACATTTTCCCAAACCAGTACTGATTTGTCTTGTATGCAAATATTAGACATATCTTTTCTTCTTTGTTAGCTAAAATTTGTGTGGTGCATTGCAGTTAATTTTTTATTGTTTTCTGTGTAACTGTTGTTCCTGATGCTTTCAGGTTGTTCTTCAGCTCTTTTCAAGACTGCTGGCTTCTCTCATATCTTATTGTCAGTGTTAGAGAAATCCTGTAAGGGGCACCTGTCTGATTAGTTGCAGTAAAATGATCTTCCCACTTGCGTAAAATCAAACCAGTAATAACAGGGATGTCTAAGGTTTGATCTGTAGCTTTTTCATTCAAATCTTAAATGAAAATGCCTCAGGCCATCTTCTTCATAATTTACAAGCATCTTAATCATGTTATTAGTTCTGGCAGAGAAGATACATACACCAGCTTTGCCAGAAAAACATATTGCACCTGACTGACTTATGAGAGAGTCTACAGCCAGCAAATGTATCAGTTCTATGACATCACAATATATCAGTAGGCAGATATCAGTCTGTCCACACTCCAACACTTAGGATCTAGAAATCCTGTCAAAAAATACTGATGTTTAGTGACTTGTTATATGTTGTTATTAATGTGAGGAAAGCCTTTTACTTCTAAATATGTATTGGGTATTTATTTATATATTGTTTTATATATTATTTTTGATTTTAAGCCTTTAAGTTCTAAAGCTGACTAATCATCACAAATCGAGAGTTTGTCCATTCCATGCTGTTGTGGGGTTTCTAAGAGTCTCCAAAGAAGGATGAGTTATATATTGGTAGTCTGGTACTGCAGGTCTCTTTTTAATCTGATCCTACATTAAATTCTTTGCCATGTGTATGAATTCTTTGGTTCTTAGGTACAAGGACTAGTAGCCTGCACATTTGATATTTTCTTTGATATTTTAAAGTATCGCATGGGTTTCAACTGGGTCCTTGGTTTGCCTCCTGCTGTCCAAATGCTTACAATAGGTTGACTGCATACTCTGAAGCATAGTGTGAGTGTATACGGCCTTGGGTCCGTAGTCAGCTGGGATTGGCTCCATCTTCCCCTTGACCCGAAATGGAAGAAGTGGTTTGGAAAATGTATGAATGAATGAATTTTGAAGTATTTACCTATCACAAGGGTTTTATGTACATTAAATCCATGTGCATTTTCTAATTTAATGACTTTGGCTTCCTAAATAAATTAAGTGTTGAAATAAGTAGTACTGGAAGCACTGGTTATAAATCTAAGCACAAGCTTGTTTGAAATGTATATGGGTAACATCTATTTGCAGGCATGGACAGCTGCACAAATTCACCTCTCCTTCTGTCTGCACCAATAGTAGGGATCAACTGCTGAAGAAAATTGCCACTTAATTGGTCTGAACATAATTACCAGTCAGTATTATAAAAAAGGCAATCTGATAACAGACCTAATACATTTCAAATGCCTTAAAATAAGCCAGCAAAAAGGCCAGTAAAATAGGCTCTTACAAAAGAGCCTGAACAAGGTTTATTTCTGGAACAGTTTAATTTTGTGCTCTCAAGAGAGCAGAGCTGATGAAGCCAATTCCCGAGAGAGTGCGATTACGGAGCTGAAGGGCGATTTGTTCTTGTAACAAGGTCATAAGCATTAAATGAGACCTCTATAAACACATATAATTGCATTTCGCATCATGTCTGTCATTAATGTGGCCTGACCAAAAAAAACAGAGAACGTCTATGGAATGCTTGAATACACATCAGGAGCACAGACCCACAGTAAATGGTGTCACATGCTTCAGTGATGAGCAATCTTTTTAAACAAGTGCAGTAAGTACATTAAGCTGCCAAACCTTCAGTGCAAATAGATCTGTGGTAACTATGAGGGGCCTGCAAAGTGTCCAGCAATGGAGTTAACATGGGATATGAGTTCTGACATAACTGCACTGCTATGGCTGGAAGGGAGAGATATGATATCTGTGGAGGCGTGCTAAGAGAGACCGAAAAGAGGCAAAAGAACACACACACACATGCACACACGCACACACACACAAACACACAACACACACATACTTATACACAGTGATGGCTCATACCTACTTGAGCAGTCATGTTTTCTTTAAATGAATACCTTAAAATAACTCATGAACACTAGTCAAAGGTGTTTTTTAATTAGGCCCTTCTTGATTTCTACCAAATTAACAACATCAGCACTTTTGAAAAAAGTGTTAACTTGCCTAAAACCCTTCTTTGGCGACACCACATCACCTACAGAACTATGGTAGTTGACGTAATGCAATCTGGTGAAATCCATCCATCCATTCATTTTCTAAATCGCTTTTTCCATTTCGGGTTGTTTACATCTACATCTATATATTTGGCTGACGCTTTTATCCAAAGCGACTTCCAAGACGTGGAGCAGAGTAGTGGGACGGTACCTTGCTCAAGGGTATCTCAGTAGTGCCTGAGCCGGGACTTGAACCTGCAACCTTCAGGTCCCCAGCGCAATGTCCTAACCACTAGGCCACCACTGCCCACCACTGGGTTGTGGGGAAGCTGGAGCCAATCACAGCTAACTATGGGACTAAGGCAGGGTACACCCAGGACAGCAGGCCAACCCATCGCTGGGTAACACATAGACAGATAACCATTCACTCACACATTCATACCTATGGGCAATTTAGAGTATCCAATCAACCTACGGAAAGCCTTTGGACACAGGGAGAGCTTGCAAATTCCACACAGAAAGGCAGCCATGGCAGACCTGGTACTGAACCCAGGACCTTCTTGCTGTGAGGCGACAGCAATAACCACTGTACTGCACTCCGGTGAAATCAAAGTGATTTTTAAAAAAAATTATTTTTAGCCTGAAGCTGAATAATCATCCAGATATTGTCCATTCCAGGCTGTTGTGGGTTTTCTAAGGCTATCCAGAGCAGTACAAAAGAAAGTTGTATAGTCAATGTCTTGATACGGCAGGTCTGAAACGTCTGTTTTGAGAAGATTCTCAAAAAGCACCACAGGGGCATTGTAAGGATCAGTAAATGTTTACACTAAATTTTGCAAAGTAGAGTTTAACGGTCTTGGATTTAAATTACACAGTACAGTCAGGAGGTTTGAAATCTGTTCTGGTGCCATTCATGCCAGAATGGCTGTATAAATAAAACAAGTCATGTGCCCAGAGCTCTATAGCTCTGTATGTGAAGAGACAGACATCCAAGAGCTCACAACCTCCATCTAAAAGTACTGCTTTTTATATTCCATCTTCCCACCTCACAAGGCTACCACCCACCCAACATACCAGCCTTCTTTCATCAACACACATATGGCTACTTTGATGACATTGCTTCTGAAGTCCACAGAATGGCACAAGACTTTTTTGTCATTTATTCTTCTCTTGCATCACAGTGGAAATTAAAAAGAAAGTCAAGGATCACCATGATGGCTGCAAAGACTTCAATATGTAGTTCAACATTTGCTTTCAAGTTGAAAAATTGCAATAAAATTTTATTGTAGCACAAATATCGTTAAAAAAAGTATCACATTCTTACCTCTGTGGCAATTCCCAGTTGAAGTGTAATGATCAAAACATGAAACCAATACTGTGATTTTTCAATTTATTCTAAGTTTAAGATAAACATTTTGTAAAAACTCTGTTTGATGCACCAATATTTAAGATGTTTTCAGTGAATGATTTCAAATGATCTCATTTTATGGCAGGGTACTTATAATGAGTAACAGAAACAACCAGACAGCAGGTTTGTGATATTTTAACCAAATCTAATAAATCTTGATGCAACCTCATATTCCTAATTGAAATCAAGAGTTGCCATGGACAGCAGCCATGCAGTCTTACTCAAACATACAGGCTATATCCATCATAAATAATGAGCTTCTCGAGATGGCCACTGCCACGAAAACAAGTCTGTGGGAGATTATGACGTGTTCAAAATGAACTAACAAGTCCAACTGATAAACAAACCCTTCAGCAAGACAAATGGCTTCTAGAAAGAACAGTTCTCCTGGCTGCTTTTTCCTGGCTAGAAGTGGTCTGTGTGAGTTTTTGTGAGACTACATCAATTGGTTAGTTATGTAAAATAGTGAAAGGCATACACATACAGTATATAGTTACAGAAATGTACTATATATTAATAAATCAATCAATGCAATTTCAAAGACATTCCCTGTATTTTAATGGTTTTTACTATTATACTAATACTATATGTCAGTAGAATTACAGTAAAAGGTAGTGTTTAAAGAAAATGGCCATAATTTTACAGGTTAAGAAAACACATTTACTGGTAATTAACATTGTTTTTTTAACAGATTTTTTTGGCTTAGATATTTCTTTGAAAAGACCTACCAGACTTCATAATAAGCTATTTTTTAATTAAAGTTCACTCTATTCCTCCATGTAAGAAATACACATTTAACAAGATCACTCATTGTCAATGTGCAGGCTAAATGTTTTACAGCCATTGTATCAGATTTACAATTTTGTTACATTTTCTCATGCCTTTCATGTTCAATCTATTAATGTTTATGATATAGCATTTAATGTTCTTGGAATTAAAGTGCACAGTGAACTCCAGCATTTGAACTGGTGCTGTTTATTTTTCCTCATGCTTTTCCTGGTAGCACAGCGCTATACATTTTTAAAGCATTGATATTCAGATACTAATAACTGGTATCAGATATGTGCAAGAATTTCTTGATTACTAAATAACTCAACTGAAGTAAAATAGAATATTTGCTGTCAAAAGTGGTAGCGGTCTTCTGTCACATGGCTAGTTGGACACATAAGACAGCTGAGGGAAGAGCAGGTGCACTATGGGCCTCAATTGGCCTTTATCAACCCCAAAAACAGCACAATCCTCTGAGGCACGGTGGGCAATCTGAGGAAGGTCTGAATAGCAAAAGCTATTGCCAGGAGCCTTTCAGCCCTGTTGCTTTTAATATTCATGATATGAGGAACAGTTAATATATTTTTAGTACTACACAGTACACAATCCAACTTTGCATATTTTTAATTCTTAATGCAAAGTGAAACACCATACATGCTTTTTGAATCTTCTAAATGTGCTATTCACTCGACTACATATACATATCTCAACACATTTAACCTGCTGTCATTTAGCTCATTGATATTGAAAGAGGAGTAAGGAGGTGTATACAGGAGTGTTTTGAGACCATTCACATCCAGTCACATATTAAGTTCAAACACCTTTGGTTAAATTATTTTTGGATAATTTCAAAATTTGTTCTAAATGAAAATATTTCCTTTTACAGGAAACAAACTTAAATTAAGGAAATATTCTGCACATTATAGTACATAATGACTATTTATTTTCTGACAAAGTTAAAACATAAAACATAAAATGTGCCATCATTTTTACACTGGCCAGAATGGTTTAACGTTTGTTTCCATATATTGAACTGGTCACACTTTACTATGATAGTCCCCTAAAGACCATAGTTGCCTATTTGGTAAACTGTAGTATCTGGTGACTCTCAGTGAATTATCAGTAGCAGTATGGCTGGATTTAGAATTAGGTTTGTTTTAGCTTAATGTAAAGGTTAGGTTTAGGGTTAGACTTACTCAAGTTCAATTGCATTTAGTGGATGTCAGTTAAAGACATTCGGATAAACTACAAAGCATCTTTAGAGGAGTGTTACAGTTAAATTCAGCAAACATACATAAGTGGTGCTATATCTGACAACTTCTTTGGATTATATGATTCAGCTAACTGGTTCTCATTTTGCTAGACTGTTTAACACCTTACCAAGGATGTGAGGAGTGGGGCTGCTGTGGGTGCTGCATTATCCCAATTGCTAAGAAAAATTATTTCAGTGTGCTTTATTGATGTATTTTCATAATCCAGTTACATATAGTTGTCCACTGTTCAACTTAGCACTGCATTTTCAGACTTCTCTGGGCTCTGAGGCATCTGGGATGGACCATCACACAGTGAAAACGTACTGTGGTCAGATAAATTAGTATTTCAGGTATTTTTGGGAGAAATGGACGCCGTGTGCTCCGGACCAAAGAAGAAAAGGATCATCCAGACTGTTACCAGCAACAAGTCCAAAAGCCAGGGTCTGACATGGTATGGGGTTGTGTCAGTGCCCTTGGTAAAGGTAACTTGCACTTCTGTGATGACACCATTAATGCTAAAAAGGACATAGAGATTTTGGAGCACAATATGCTGCCTTCAAGAAAATATCATTTCCAGGGACGCCCATGCATATTTCACCAAGACAATGCAAAACCAAATTCTGCACACATTACAAAGTCCTGGCAGCGGAGGAAGAGGGTACGGGTATTTGACTGGGCTGCCTGCAGTCCCAACCTGTCTTCAATAGATAATGTGTCTTTTTTGGAATGTGTTGAAGGTCTGAATGACAGAAAAGGATGTATATTTACAAATGAAATGAAGTTGACCAGACAAAACATGAAATATTTTGTGTTGATATTGTCTGCAATGAAATACAAGTCAAAGTACATTTTAAAATAATTGATTTCTTTTTATATCTGCATTTTCCATACCGTTCCAACTTTTTCTGAGTAAGGTTTGTAGTTGAGGTAATTTGATGGGATTTCATCCCATGCTTACTGAATTACCTTCCACAAGTTGGATTGGCTTGATTGGCAGTTCTTGCACACCATTTGGTCAAGCTGCTCACACAATTGCTCAATAGTGAAAATCCAGGGATTGAGATGGCCACTCCATTACACACAAAATGCCAGCTAACTGCTTCTTCACTAGATAGTTCTTGCATAATTTGAAGCTCCAATCAAGCACCATCTACAAGGTATGGCATGGTGTCTACAGGGTATGGCATTCTTTCTTCAGGACATTTTACCTTGTACAGATCTCTCTCTTTACCACTGCCAAAGCATGCCCAAATCTTTTCATTGCCTCCACAATGCTTGACACTCTTCCACAATCTTTTCAGCAGGTCTGCTTCATACAACTAATCTTCTTTGTGAACACCTCATAATTAGATTTATCTGTCCGTAACACTTTTTCCCCAATCTTCCTCTGTCCAGTGTCTGTGTTCTTTGGCCCATCTGAATCTTTTCTTTTTATTGCCCATTTTAAAATGTGGCTTTTTCTTTGCAACTTAGAATGTCTGCGTCACAGAACAAGTATAGACTGACAAGTTTCAGAAAGCAAGAGTCCAAACCTACAATTATTACTGATGCTCCAGATACTCAACAAATTAAAAGAAGGCCAGTTCTATATCTTTAATCAGAACAACAATTTTAGGCTGTGCTAACATAATTGCAGAAAGGTTTGCTTATGATCAGACAATTATTCAAAATGAAAAGCACAATTTTCCACTGGAACACAGTTGTTGCTGATAATGAGCCTCTTGACACATATGTAGTTATTCCATTAAATAGTCATTTCTAGCTACAACAGTCACTTCCTACATTTTCTATCAATCTAATCAAGGAAATTTCTAGATGACCCCAATTTTTGAATGGTAGGGCATATGTATCATAATCAGTTGGTTTGAAAAGATATGGAAACGGTATCAGCACAGGAGTCTGTATCGCTGGTGTTCTTGGTAGAATCTGCCTTCTTCACAAAGCCTGCTAGGAGTTGCTAGCATTTTTGTCAATAATGGAGGCGGCCCATACTGACAAGTTCCCCCAAAGCAAGAAATACCAGATGCAAAGACTCAGTAGTGGTGTAATATACTGAGTATTTTCAATTCTACATAGAATTCTTCTTAGCCAAAAACTCATCGTCTGAAACTGTGAAAATTATTCTTGGGCTACTGGGATCAAACAAGAAGCAAGAAGATGAATTCTCAAGTGAAGTGCATATTCAGTTCAGAGGCCTACTCCAAACTCATCATCGCACTGACCACTTACACCAAGACAGTAAAATAGCAGTAGTTCCTGTGACTTAAGAGTACCTGAACAAGCATGCCTTTGCCAGGCCTTTGCTACATTTCCAAGGCACTGAGCTGTCCATTCTGAAAAGGATGTGTAAACATTGGCTAGAGTGTTTGACCCCAGGCTGTGAGTTACAGTCAAATGAAACCCCTGGTAGGCCCTTGCCTCAAGCTAAGTGAAGTGTCTAGCTTACATGCATTGTTTCTCCAGGGAGCCCCTTTCACCTTCTGTGGAGCTGTCAGGGCAATGGAAATTGGTAGATGGGCAATGGCAGAGCTAGCTGTGCCTTACATTTACATTCCAGTGAGCTCACCGTGTCTGAGATTTGATTTGGTAAATACCAAATAATGCTCCATGAGAAGAGAGAGTGCTTTAAAAATACCAAACACCTATTTCTTATATTTAAAAAAATAAGCTAAAATAAGCAAGCCTTCATGTCTTAGAGGACTTTAAAGTATAATGACACCTCTTTAGAAAATACTAAACTGAGGACTAAGGACTAATGAGTGCCTGCCAGTCCTGTGTGTCTGCATATAATTAGGGCCTACAAACTGCCCTTTCAATGTGGTGTGAGGAGCAGTTCAAAAAGATGCAATGGCTGGCTTTACATCAGCCTGATTGATTGGAAGTATACAACTGGGAAGACTGGGAAGGCAGCTGGTGGCAACAAAATATAAATAAAAACAACTATCTGCAAGAAAAACTGCTAATTGTGAACCCTCTTAGTTTTTATTGTCCTAATCGGCAAATTGAAACTGTCTGAAGTCTGAAGCCATCCAGACAGATGCAAAACCAGGGTTATATATTACCATGTCAATAGAGTGAGTGGAGGCTTTGAGCACAGTGGAAACAAGACAATTTGACTGGTAGTGGGTAAATCCCCAGCCTACTCCTGAGTCTTTCTCATTCCTGTCACAGCCTGTGCTGCCTCCCAGACATGGGACTTGAGCAGAATAGTGCTGGCAAGAGAAAAACAGCACCTGTGAATGAGCCGGAAAGGCAAATGTAGCTGAGGAGTAATGACTATTCTAGAATGAAAATGGTGGTAATGTAGGTGGATGAAGAGTTGTGTGCTTCTATAAACTCTGTTAATCCAATCTGAAGCTTAGAAACCGTACAGTAGGTTATGAAACCTTTAAAGCATTCACAGTGGAATCAGATTTAGAATACTTGGTTGATTTTTAGCTCTGTATTGAAATACATCATTATATTGCAATTATCTTAAGCATCATCTCTGTAAGAACTGAATTTAGAAAGCATTACAGTTACATTGCAATACATTACAATCGAAGGTGGACCTTTCAATGGGATAATGATCATTAGCACACTAGCAAATATACTAAGGAATGACACAGAAGAAGAAAGGAGTGTTTTTGAACCTTTTTAAAATGCAGGATTTTTAAATGGGAGACTGTTTAGACATTTCAGCAACCCAATGTCAGAGACTGGTGGACATTTATGTAAAATGCCTTTAGGACATTTTGTAAGGGTTAGTGCCCGAGCGGGCCGGCAAGGGGCTGCTGAGAGTCACACTGGACTCTCCCTGGTAATTTGTTAAAGGCTCTGGGTTTTAACGCCGGGTCTCCCTTTCCTCCCCCCATTCCTGTTTACCCCAGCAGATGAGCGCAACTTGAATAGCCATCTGATAGGGAAATTTCTTCTACCCTAACTCGAGGCCACCTGTGGCTGTGTTGTAAGTCACGGTAGGCAAAGGGCCGAGTTGGGGTTTCTCTAGGATGAGCAGCAGGTGTGCCGATTGTATGCGCTGCTGGCTAGCGTTAGGCGGACTCCCTAAAGGCCGGGGTGGTCTGCGTCTAGCTCCGCCGGGCTCACGCATGCGTCTATGTATTCGGCCAGGGCCAATCAACTTGTCCGGTTACGCAAAATGCCCCTCCCCTTCTCGGTGGTGCGAGCCACATCACGTTTGCCTTTTGAACATGGCAGCGTGGGTTTGCAACCAGGGTAAGGGGGGATGGTTCCCTTAGCTATCCTGCAATTGGGCCTTCTGAAACCTGTGTCTGAAGTCAAGAGTGTTCTTACTTTCCCCACAGAAGAGTATTACATCTGTTGATATTTTTGTTGATAATTGAAAAAGCTACATTTCCTTGATATTTTTTTCAATATATCACCTTTATCTGTAGGCATTAAATCATTAAAAAGGCTGAAATGTTTGTTGTTCAAATACGTTAAAAAAATCAACAATTTCCACTGACTGTACTTAATTTTTCACATGATTGTCTTTCCCTCATCAAACAAAACACAAAACATTAAATTCTGCATTCTTGTAAACTTGTGTGTATCTCCATTAGCTGGAATAATTTCATTAACCACAAGACATAGTAAGGGGTAACCTTTAATAGAGGATATACTACAGAGATTTCTTCTGCAGCACTGTTGTCTACATTGCTGCATGAAGCCTACATTCTCCACAGTTCCCATCACAGATGGAGATGTCTTGGCCATGATAAATCAGTGGGCAATTAACACTGTAAATTGCTGGTAAGAAGAAGAATGGTAAGAAGAACTAGGAACAGATTCAAGATTCAAGAGGTTTATTTGTCACATACATAGTTATACAAGTACAACATGTAGTGAAATGTTCCCTGATCATTCCTGAGACTGTGCATTTTTTATATATAAATTATAATGTTAAAAAGGAATTTTGAAGTAAAAAAATATTACAAAAGAAATAGAATATGTATTATAAAATGTAAGCAGGTAAAAAAAAACAGTCTACAGATAATACTTTGATGGAATATACAGAATATTGAAAGTGCAGATAAGCTAAATGTGCAAATAGCGGAGTGCAAATGGCGATATACAGATAGATGAGTAGCTGAAGACCGTGGTTGAGTTGGGTACAGGATTAAAGTTAGGTGTATAGTACATGTGAGACCTACTGAATGTGAGGCATGTCCTGGTTTAAGAGCCTTACGACCTGTGGGTAGAAACTCCTCTTGAGCATTTCCTGATTCTACTGTCGATTTCTAAATTTTTAATTATCATAACTCTGGCCATGTGCAACCAAGCATGCTGACACTGCTGTTGCTATTTTAGCTTCTCCACTGACAACAGAAACAGGATTATGTAAGTGGCGAGGAGGGGGTGCAGGCCCTGGCTCCAGGGGCTACAGGTCCCTGTCACTATCTCTCAAGGAAAAGAGCTAGTACCAGCATCTATGCCTTCCCTGGACACCTCCCTCCACCTAACCACCCTGTCCCCTTCAGTCCAGAGTCACGACATCATTAATTAATCAAGGATGACAGTTAGTGTTAGAATGAGACATCAAGGTCATCTAAGTCACCTGAAGTTTGGGAAGCCTTGACATCCCTCTTGCATGCTTTTTGCAGATACAGCAAAAAGGGAAAAACACTGAGCCAATGGGATAAGACCCGTGGGCCTTTTTTTAGCATCTCATGAAAAATTCTCACCACTTCTAAATCAGCTTTAATCCATCTGAATGAGCCTCTTGCTCCCAATTAAATTCCCCTTTATAGTCTTAATTGACAGATACTTCCAATCAAGTCTTAATCCCTGCTCTGGGGTGGATGAATATCGAGAAGTTTTTATTTTTTATGAATCATTCTCATTTTCTGGTGAGCCAGCAATCATAATGATCCATTCAGTTTTAATTTTCTTTGTCAAACTGAAAAAAGCATCAGTAGCCCACCGGCAAAGATGTTGCATTAATACACAGCATACCAGCATACCAACTTGACTGTCTGTAGGGTAGTGCTGCCATCAGCACTTAAAGCTGAACAGAACACAACATTAACAAACACACTGAGAGAAAATGGTGCTTTTGATGGTACAAATGCTGTCACTGACTCAATAACATCCATGTTGTCTCTTTATTTTACATTTAAGTCACAAAAAGGTACAAATAGTCCCCTTTTTGCTAGGAAAGTGAATGTAGAGTCCACACAATTTGACTGTAAAGATCACTTGAGTGTACCACTGGGATACACATACATTATTTTTAACCTTGGATAGAACATTTCTCTGACAGAGTACATGAGGATTTAGAGGCAGGCTATTATATTAGAGTAATAGGTCCACATATGTAGGTTTAGTACAGAGTTAATATGTTAATCTCACACACACACACACAGGCAGGCTATTATATTAGAGTAATAGGTCCACATATGTAGGTTTAGTACAGAGTTAATATGTTAATCTCTCACACACACACACAACCATATAGGCAGGAGAAGTAGGTGTGCCACCATGCTGCCTTTGATTAAAGGCCTGATCATGGAGGACCTGACTTGTCCCCAGGGTAAAAGGATCAGTGCCACGGCGTGCACTTTCCACAAGGTCTAGTCCAGGCCAGTGGACTGACGAAAGAACTATGCACAAAGACTGAAAACAGAACATTTTATGTTTGTTCTCTGGAATGTTGGCCTGCACTGACACATGCAATAACAGAAGAATCATATTCAAAATGATATTACATAATTGCATTTATAACTTGGATGCAAGATAATATCGAAATCCTATCATTATCGGCAGATATGTACATAAAAAATAAGGGCATAGGCCTACAAATACCACATTGGTGCATCCTTGAACATTGAACATTTTCCTTCTACTTTGTTGTAATTTTATTACTATTGTTGTTACAATAGCAAGGACCCAAAACCAGCAATGCTTGATGGTATCAGAATCATATTAGTATTAGCAGACATTTGTTGTAAAAATGTAAATTTGACCAATATTTGATGATGCAAATTCTCATTTTACCTATTTTTAAGCCTGAAGAAATTATAAATGCTAAGTTATATTTTTTCTATATAGATACATCTATACTATTCACTGTTTAGACTTCAATACTATGTAGACTGTTCACAAGTGAGGGTAGAGGAGATCGAGAGCTTGACAGGCGGATTGGGGCGGCGTCAGCAGTGATGCGAACGCTTAACCAGTCTGTTGTGGCAAAAAAGAACTAAGCCAGAAGACAAAGCTCTCGATCTATTGGTCCATCTATGTTCCCACTCTCACCTATGGGCACGAGCTGTGGGTAGTGTCCGAAAGAATGAGATCACGGGTACAGGCGGCCGAAATGAGTTTTCTCCGCAGGGTGGCTGGGCTCTCCCTTATAGAGATAGGGTGAGAAGCCTGGACATCCGGGAGAGCCTCAGAGTAGAACCTCTGCTTCTCCATGTTGAGAGGAACCAGTTGAGGTGGTTTGGAGATCTGATGAGGATGCCCCCTGGGTGGTTACCTAGGGAGGTTTTCCAGGAATGTCCCACAGGGAGGAGGCTCCGGGGCAGACCCAGGACACGCTGGAGAGATTATATCTCTCAGCTGTCCTGGGAACGCCTTGGCATACCCTCTGGAGAGCTGGTGGAGGTGGCTGGGGAGAGGGAGGTCTGGGCTTCTCTGCTGAGGCTGCTACCCCCGCGACCCAAACTCCGGAAAAGCGGAAGGTGATGGATGGATGGATGGATGGATGGAATCTAGACTTTATGTCACAGATTCCAAATGCACTCTGCCAATTCTTTTTACAGATCACTGGGTCTGAAACATGGAGTCACTTTTGCATCGATGCACATTGTATTCCTTGTGAAGGATTTTTTTCCAGGCGGAAAGGGTTGGACAGGTTATTAGATCTTATTGAAGGGTTTAGTGGGGCAATGTACATATTATTAACTAGCTCTTACCTCATGGCAGTAATTACAGTCTGACAATGAATAACTGAATGTGCAAGCCCTTGCTGCTCACATTAGGGTGCATGCCACTCTGTGGTCTTTTCAACTCTTTGATGTGTGAGCACCGGAAGGGAGCTGTGGCAGACAGGCTGACGGTCATAAAGGAGGTATGGGAGCATTTGGCTTGACAGCTCAAGTACCCCTTCAATCAGAGGAAAGGCACTTAACTACTCTTATGAGAAGTGCTTTGAGATATTGACATCTCATCTGTGTAACATAATGACCACTACACCCACCACTAAGGATGGAAAAGTGACAGGTTTGTATTTGACAGTGACAATGGTATCCCAATAGTAATCATATTCAAATGCTCAGGTCTGATTGTATTATTGTCTTTTTACTTGGTTTCAGTGAACAGTCAGTGAGTTGGGGAGTAGCTAACTACAATTAGTGAAGCTACTAATTACTTTTTAAAAGTGCAGCTCCTTTCAAAATGCTAGAGCTTTTCCAGTAACTTTTTTTTTTACAAATAGCAATGTAGCATGGCAAAATGCCATATCGTTAAAAACATAAAAAAAATATTAATAGATGCTATTAGTACTCTACTACTAGACAGGTGTTTTTAGCTATCAGGTGTGTTAGGCTACCAATATTGCCTGCATGGTGCATAGTCATGGAGAGGTGGAGTTGGAGGATAAAGTCCACCTTGGCGGAGATGGAAGCAAGAATCCGTGACCATATGTTTCAACATTTATTTTTCTCAGAGGTGAAATAGACAAAACTTACATATTTTGCTGTGTTCAATAGACTGTCCCTGATACAGAGGAGCAGATAAAGGTTTGCTCATCTCTGAATTCAGAAACCCTCATATTCTTGTCTGTGTAGACTGTCGGAGTGAATGTCATGTAGGTCACTTCTGTCATTTGTAAGTTTTTTTTTTAAAGAGACAGCAAAGCTTCAAGCAAGTATTATGAATTACATTTTGAATAAAATGACACTTACTAAAGAACACAGAGCACTGTGATCTTTAGTGAGAAACACACTGACGCAAATGTAATACTATTGCTCTTGGAAGTCAGAGGAACTTACGGTTGGAAAATCATACCTGACTTACCGAGTCAGAAATCCAACTTTGGGGTGCATTTTCTTTTTTTTCCAAGTCAAAGTTCTGTTGCTCTGATGTTGAACGTTTTTAATCTTCATACATTCAGTAGAACAGGCACATATCTCTCTGCACACAGGAAGGGGGTTCGGTAGTTTAGATGGATAAACCATGTTCACTTTGCTTCATGTTCCAGGCTTTGAGAGGTTAATGTCAGTAAATGTTTATCCAGTATAACCTTCACACTTATTGGTGTTCCTTTTTGTGCTGCAGGTGATCAGTGAGTTTGAGGCAGCCCCTGATGTGTATTTCCGCCGTGTGACCAATCTGAACCAGAACTGGCAGTACAGCATCTGGGTGGTGGCGGTGACAGCAGCGGGCCACGGGAACGCCAGTGAGATCATCACTGTGGAGCCTCAGGCTAAAGGTACAGGGTTCTGCGCATGGAAAAAAAAGTTCCAAGTTGCCACTGAATGCAGCATTTGAGTGCAATTTAAGCAAGCCAAAAACAGAGGCACTTTGTACCTCAAAGACATACAGCACCAATTAAAAAATATTAAGCCTATTGTGATTTTACAGTCACTTAAAGTGTTAAGTAATAGATTACTTTTAACATAATGTCACTTTTTTCAATTTTGAATTTTTACATAATTAGTTTTAAGAGTATCCTACAGCAAAAATATTAAGTATCACCGGATGAAAAAGCTTTGATGTTATTGCGTACCTTTTCTCTGTAGCTTGTAGTATAGCTAACTATTATATTAAAATAGCAGCCTGGCTGTACCTTTTAATCATAAGTAGCTTGTAGCTTGACAAATAGCTTCTCTAACACTGTAAACAATCTATTGCTAACATGCAAATGCTGTCATAATTCACATTTATATAGTTAATAATAGTAGCAGTGCTGGTGATACTTATTTAAAGTCAGTGAAATGGATACACTTTATGATTATATTATTCAAATGATGTCGTAACTAGTAAAAAAGTAAATAAGCTATGTGAGTAAGAAATAACAAAATAGAGTTATTATAACATTTAAAGTACTATATGTATGAGCAATAATAGAGATTACATAATGTCCACAAAAAAATTCAAACCGCTCCATCAAACAACCAATGTCACAGGTAAGAGTTTATGAATAATTCAAATATGTGATGAAGGAGGTTGAGTCAAACAATTAAAGAAACCAATACGCATACAGTGGAGGAATTAATTATTTGACCCCTCGCTGATTTTGTAAGTTTGTCCAATGACAAAGAAATGAAAAGTCTCAGAACAGTATCATTT